>JBAMYA010098728.1:0-20697 GCA_037176975.1 Arrhamphus sclerolepis | reverse complement strand
ACAAGTTGAAAGGTTTTTTGTCAATCTTGACACTAAATCACAGCATATATGCAGACACAAAAAAAAAAAAAAAAAAAGATTTGGAAGTGTTTATACACATCCCTGCTTCTTCCCACTAAACTGTAAACTGAGTATAAGTTACTCTCTGAGCACTGGCTACAGGATAACCCAAGGGATATTCTCTTGGTACACCAAGCACATGAGGACAGGTTGGACAAACCCCAATGTTCCTTCCAGGACAAATATGCCAGAGACCTCATGTGAACTTATCTGGAAAGCTACCTGAAGGTTCTTGCTAAATGCATTCAGAGAAACTTTGGATCCCTTTAAGCAGAGCACATATTACTAATATAAAGGTGTTAAATGAAACTAGACTCTTGCTTTGGATCATATGGGCTGTCAGGCCAAAAAAAAATTATATATTATTTTTTCACCAGTCAGTTATTGCCAGCATTTTGATTAAAAAAAAAAAAAAAAACATACTCTCGGCAACTTGCCTAAGGTCTCATATCTATTAAGGTGTCCCTGTGAGTTAGCTGGTAGCTAAATTACCCCTTAAAGACAAGCTAATACTTTGGATTTCTTTAGTATGATGTGTACACTGCCCTCTCATATTTGAATACTATAGATTTTGACATCAGAACCAATGGTTTTGTATGAATAAAACAAAGGCAAAAAAACCCAATAATTTGAAAATCTTATGAAATCCTATGTTTTATCCCAAAAACAACATAAAGAACATACCAGATGTTGAAACTAAGATATTTTACCATTTCAGGAAAAATATTAACTTGTTACCTGTTTGATGGCAGCACTGCATCTCAAAATAGTTGGAACAGAGCCAAGAAGGGCTGGAAAAGTAAATGGCGCTAATCAAAAAAACAAATAGAAGAACATTTGACAACTAATTGGTTCAATTTGCATGTCAGAAACATGACTGGGCACAAAAGGAGCACTTCAGAGAGGCAAAGCATCTCAGATGTGAAGATAAGCAGAGATTCACCAAATTGTGGAACAATTTCAGAAAAATGATCCTCAATGTGAAATTACAAAGACCCCACCATCTGTAGTACATAATGTCATCAAAAGATTCTCAGAATCTGGAGGAGCGTCTGTACGCATGGGACCAGGCTGAAGGTTAATTTTGGATGCATGTGATCTTCGGGCCTTCAGGTGGCACTGTGTTAAAATGGGCATTATTTCTTACTGGACATCACTGCCTGGACTCAGGAACACTTTGAGAAATCAATGTCTGTGAGCACAGATCACTGCCCAATCTGCAATTTAAAGCTGTATCATGCAAAGAAGAAGCCACGTGTGAACACAGTCCAGAAATACTGCCGTCTTCCTAAAACCAAAGCTCGTCTAAAATGGTCTGATCCAAAATGGAAAACGGTTCTGTGGTCAGATAAATCAAAATGTGAAATTCAAATTTGTGAGTACAATGCATGGATGTCGTGTCCTGTGCACTAAAGAGGAGAGCATTTTGTTATCCGTGGACAGTCCAAAAGCCTGCATCTCTGATGGTATGGAGTTGCATTGATGTCTTACACATCTAGAAAAGTACCATCAATGCAGCACTTGCTCTCATCCAGACAACGTCTGGACAACAACTTGCATATTGCAGCAATACAATGCTATACAATACAATGCTAAACCACAAACTGCATCCATCACAGCAACATGGCTTTGCAGAGAAAAGTCCAGCGGCTGAATTGGTCTGCCCGCAGTCGAGATCATTTCATCAATAAAAAAATAATTTGGTGCTTCTTAAAAGAAAAAAAAAAACAGTGAACAGTCAATGAACAGCTAGAATCCTGCATCAGACAAGAATGAGACAACATTTCTCTCCTAAAAGTGCAACAACTGGTCTCCTCACATTGCAAACATTTACAGACAGTTGTTAAAAAAGGGGATGCTAGACAATAGTAAACATTGCACTAACTTTTTTATTTATTTATTTTTGTAGATGTGTTGCTGCCATCACAGTCAAAAGGAGATGATATATATTCCATGAAATAGTAAAATGTCTCAGTTTCAACATCTGATACGTTCTTTGGGTTCTACTGTGAATAAAATATGGGTTTATGAGATTTGCACATTCAGATTTTATGTAGGTTTTACACAGCCTCCCAACTTCTTTGATTTGAGGTGGCACATTTGTACTACATTTTATCATCCCTGCTTGAAGCCGCAGATCTCTCCTTTTACTGTCCTTGTTTTTGTGTGAAAAATAACAAAAATGTAAAACAAGACAGCAGCTTCTAAGGATGATGCTGCCAAAGAACTTGACAACCAGTATTTTACTGCTGTTTTCACTCAAAGGGTATGTGGTCATCCCAAGGAGAGCCAATTCATGTCTAGCTGTTTCTTTCTTTTGCCACCTCATATCCTTTTTTTCTTTCTCTTTTTTAATGTAAAAACTCCTTGAAAAGATATTGAACAGTTGTTGGTATACCGTGAGAATTCAGTCCACACACGCAAGGCAACACCCCAGGTTGGAGTGAAGTCACAGTATGGAAAATCATTTTCAAAGCAACGAAGGTTTTTACCTCTGTGGGAAGGCTCCACTCATGGGAGGTTGTTGTGAGAGAAATGCTGCTGTCAGCCTCCTGCTGCCAACATTATGAGTGAAGGCGCATAGAAGCTGGTGGTGACATGAAGCTCCGAGAGTTGCTGGGGAGAAAAAAAACATATAATAAAAAATAAATGAGGATCTAGTTGAAGAAGATGCTTTGGTCACCGTTTTCACATTTTAAAATTTAAACCTAACGTGAGTAAGAAACAAATGATCAAACGCTCGACAATAGTGTAATGATGATGCAATCAGCCATTTATCTGAAACATAAAACGGGAACAAGCTGCGTTCTGTTTTTTCCTTTTTCACATCAGAAGCCAAATATATTGTATTTGCTCATTGAGGATGTGTGTCAGGCTCGTTTCCTGGAGGCTGTTTGGTGCACTTGACTTTTCCTATTAATCATGGCCATGAAGTAAATATACTGTAATCTCTCAGTAGACTGCTGACTTTTACAAGCTATTGTTTTCAGGTTGTGTTCATTAGTTGTCTGTTTTCTATATTTTGCCTCATCTTCTCTCTTTTATTAACCCAGAAAAAAAACTATCCATCCAGCTTACATCCCAAAGATGGCATGCAAGTTTACTGCGGCTGATCGGCGTAGACCTCAGATCTGTCTTGTGTCTGTGTTGTTAAGCCTGGAGGCGGCTGTTAAGATTTGGCTCTGTTTCCTCAATCCCCAATGTGCATTTATTGACAGGGTCGAGGAGAGACAGAAAACAAGCAGAATTTTATTAGTGAGCCAGAGAAGTGTAGTAGGATAAAGTATGGAGTAGTGAAGCCTTTCCTCAGAGCTGTCAGGCCTTTATATTCTCCCTGTCACAGTGCTCTGCGCTGCCTGATGACTTCATGGCCCTGATATAGAGGCTTTCATCAGCCGAGACCTTTCGTGTGCACTAAACAATCAGACATACCTTCATTTTGGTATGATTACTGGGCATTGCTCAGTAATCAATTTTCATCTTTTGGTGATGTGATGTGGTGGGCAGAGTTGTGTGACAAGGATGCGATAAAATGTCCCTCCTCATGTTGTTTACCTCTCTGTTTTATTCCAGGATAATTTCCCTGCAGGAAATCCAGAGCGTCTTCAAGACCTGAAGTCTACTGTTGATCTGCTGACTAGCATCGCCTTCTTCAGAATGAAGGTAGTGTATGTGTGTGTGTGTGTGTGTGTGTGTGTGTGAGTGTGTTGGATGTCAGTGTTTGGAATCCCATTTAAGAGAGCCTGACAGAAGCATGTTTGAATTAAAAATGTCAAAAACATCTAAATCTTGTGTTCTTATCTCAGTGACTAAATTATATCTTTGTTAATTTAATTCAATGTCACGACTCGTGACATCGTGCTCTTTCATGGGCTGTTTCGCCTCTCTCCCTCTTTTACAATCCTCAGACCTGAATCCAGCTATAAGAAAAGCTCAGCTCCATCCACCCCTCTTTTTTTGTGGGTGTGTGCACTTGAGCACCGAGGCACAGCTGAAATGGCAGATGTGAGGAAAGGATTGAAAAACTGTCACTTTAGATCACCAAAGCTTTCACTCTGTGCCATACCCATGCTGAGCCCTGCGGTACATACATTATGCACTGCTGCTCGCACAGTGCAGTGTCACTATACGATAACCCGTACGTGCACCTGAAAGGCAATCTGGCCGCTTTTAACTTAATGTACATATTATTTAATATATGTGAGTGGGTTGGCTCAGTGATATCTTGCTATAAATATTTTAAACATGAATTATAATATGGTTGTCATCGGTGATGGATGGTTGATAATGATACGTGCAAGACGTCAAAATACTTTATCTTAAATGACAGACCATATTATAGCCTAAAATTAACATTTGGATACTTGTCTTGGTGAAAGATTTTTTGCAATACATCTTAGACATCTTAGATCCCCATTGCTGCTGCTGTACCACTTTATGTCTCAGTTTCATGGTTGGTGTGGCTGTGGCTCGGGTGGTGGAGCAATAATCGAACGACTGGCAAATTTCAATCCCCGCTTTCCCATTGCATTCATCAGTGTTTGACAAAGGAAAAATATATAGAATAGAATAAAATTGAAGAAGCTTAAATGTATTGTAAATGTGCCTTGTAGTGTAAAAGTGCCTTCATTGTTCAACAAGAATAGAAAAGTGCTATAACATCGCAATCCATTTAGCTGGGCAGCCTATTAAAAAGTAGTTCTAGTAGTTTGCTAATGGGCAAAAATTACAAGAAGGCAAACTTATAAAAAACTTACACAATAAAAGTCAATAGAGAGTAATTAATTGATTTTGCTCTCCTGTGTAGATGGAATTTAACTGCTCTCTGGTACAATCTAAATGATTTTTTATGTTTTTTAAGATTCTTCTAAGACTTAGAAGATAATCTAGCTCTGAAAGTATACTGACTGGACTTTAATCGTGTGTGTATTTGTGTTTGTGCAGGTACAAGAGCTCCAGAGTCCACCCAGAGCTAGTATGGTGGTGAAGGACTGCGTGAAAGCCTGTCTAGATTCTACATACAAGTACATTTTTGACAACTGTCATGAACTCTACAACCAGCTTCTTGATCAGGTAATCTGTCAGCGCTTGATATTCAGTCTTCTGCTTCCGCACAGATAAATGTCCACGTTAGCAAACTTAAAGCCGTGTACAAAAGTAACAACTGCCAAAATCTCAGGGTATCTGTTTTCTTCTCAATGGCAGCTTAAGGGACACACACTAAACAGGGTTTTAATTATTTCTCACTTGGATTTACTTGCATGCATATTTAAATACTTAAGTCAAGTGAAATAAGGCACAAACACTTTCTCACTAAACACAGACTCAGCAGTAGTTGCTGTACTGTTTTCCAGGTTTCAACAAAACATGACCTGCTGTACCATGCATCTGCAAACATGTGTAATCATGCAGAGGATACATTGATAGATTTGACATATGCTTGGAGTTCATGGTGGTGATGTTAATTCAGTTCAGTTCAATTCAGTTCAGTTCACTTATGCATATAGCACTGAGTCACAACAAAGTCATCTCAAGGCACTTAACACGGAAAGCAATTTCAATCCAGTCCATTTCCCTATATAGCATGTATATTCCAATAGATTCTAATTCATAATTTGCTTCATTTCAACTTAGTTCAAGTTTCAACATGTGTGTAATACCAAAACCTAAAAAATAGCATACCTTAGGAACCCAGCGGTTTGCATCAGATCTTCCCTTTCTAGCCTGAGGAAGCACGAGGCGACAGTAGAGCTAACAACCTGGCTAACAGGGCCAATAAACCTCCAGCAGGACCTAACTCAGGGATGGTGGCTGTCTGCCTAGCTGGGTCGGGGCTCTGAGTTGACGGGAAAGACAAACAATATAAACTCTTCCTGCATGTATATGTCATTATTGTCTCATCAAGTCATCAGTGAGGCTATCTTTTAACTATAAAAGTGATCTAGAAGGCAGATTTTAAGCCTGGCCTTGAAGGTAGAGAGGATGTCTGTGTCCTGAACACCTACTGGGAGCTGGTTCCATAAGAGGTGCTTGATAACTGAAGGCTCTGCCTCTAGCAACCGCAAGTAAGCCTGCAGTTTGAGAGCAAAGTGCTCTATAAATTCTTTAAGATAAGAGGGAGTTAGGCCCTTGAGAGCTTTATATGTGAGTAGAAGAATTTTGAATTCTGTTCTATATTTAACGGGAAGCCAAAGAAGGAGAGCAAAAATTGGAGAAATCTGATTTCTGCTGTTAATCCTCATCAAAACTCTGGTTGCAGTGTTTTGAATTGGATTTTCCTTATTTTAGCAATATTGTGAAGGTGAAAGAAGAAACTTGTTTTCTGTGTGATTTAAGGTGTGTCACAGTGGTAATCGATGCCAAAGCAATGCCAACCAGCGCTACTAAATGTCTAGACAGTCTTGTTCACATCCAAAGACGACAACCTCCGTCACATCTGCATTTCGCAACAGGAAATTAGCAGGTCTTTATGTCATAAAGATATGTTCGCAGTTCGGTTTGAGTGGCTGTAACTAAAACAAGGTCAAACATTCATCTGGTTTGCGCACCAGTGTGTTCTTATGTGTTTTAAACTGCTGTCAGTCAGTTGGAAAATAAGCTCTTGTTTCCCTGATTTCGTTCTCTGTTCAGTGATTCAAGTTCACCTTGCAATCTGTAAAGTTAAATGTACCATTATGACAGAGCACATGCGCCAGCACTGTGCCCCCTAGAGTCCTGGTGCACTTTAACCCTGTAATCAAGGAATTTCTGCATGTTTTAGTTGGAAAGGTATTCGCACAGGCTGCAAATACTCTACAAGTAAGACTAGAAGGTGGAGATTAGGTCACTGACATCTGGAAACCCTTGATCTATTGCTCCTCCTTCTAGGACACAGATACCTGTTGCATTTTAAAAGACTAAAAGCACAAGGTGGCCAAAAATAAATGCACATTTTTACTTTAAGGATGGTGATATTTCCTTAAAGCTTTACCCTTCACATCTACTTTCTTTTAATAAAAAAACAGTTATGTATTTTTTGCCATTTACTATCCATCTTTAAATACTAAATATGCTTAATCTACTCACTTATATACTTCAGTATTTTCTAACTTAAGCAACATGTTTATTCCAACCCTCTGATGTATCATTACCTCCTATAACTATCATGAAACATCCTGTTTAGATCATGTGTAATTATGTAAAAGTACTATTTAAGGTAAGAATATTGCTTTCACTGAGGGTAATAGGAAGCAGACTGGTTAAAAACAAAAAAATACAAAGCGTTATTTTCTTAAACTACATGCACAAACACAGCTAGCAACTCAACATCTTGTAATTAAAACAGATGGGAGACACATAGTTGACACCCAAAGGAATCTTTAGCAGTTTAGTGCTTACATTTACTGCTCATGTCAAGAATTATGTGCTTCATTTTGGGCAATGTGATTTCCTTAATTACATATGAAAATATTAGATTTTTAAATTTGAAAAATGACTTTTGAAATGAAAATGAAAATTTGAAATGAAATACGTAGAAAGAAATGACGGAGACAAAAACATTTTGAGTCAGTTGTAATTTTTGCATGGAGCAGTATTTTCCTGGAGACACTCTTTCAGACTCACTTTTGCCTTTGTCTCCCACAGTGTTTGAGAGGAACTTTGGCTGAATTTTTTGCCAAGTTGGTGACAGGACAGCAACCAAAGATGGCTTGCTGATGTGGAGACCTTAAAAAAACAAGTGATCAGTTCAAATTGCTTTTATCGCTGCCATTCTTTATATCTCAGCCAAACATACACAGATTCAGGGTCCAGCAGTATAATGTGGACTTTCACATAACATGCATAGTTGTAACAATAGCTAGGCATGGTTGTATGGAGATGTGGACGTTTATTTGGTCATCACTTCTACTGATCAGTAATGGATTCTCTCACTTCTGAGCACCGTCACTGCCATCACTTGTGGTGCAGAGGAAGAAGAGGACAAGATTTAATGCTGTTACTGCCACTGAAAAACTAGTCAGTTTTGCCTTTTAAAAAATACTTTTTGTAAGATTTCTGTGAAATGTTGGCACCTGTTTCACATCGTTTTCTTTTTTACAGACCCTCATGCACCGAGCCGAAAGCCAGCTGTCAGGACAATTGGGAGTGTTGGTTCTTATCTCAGTGTAACCCGCTGTCAGCTGTGTCGGAGCCCGTCAACATTTTCTTCACCCAATTCAACAAGCAAAATCACAACTCGGTCTGTTACAAAAAGAGCAGGATCAGTTTGGCTGTTCAGCGTGGTTCCTGAGCTCTAATAGCTTTTATTTTTGATGCTTGAAACTTTCCTAATCAAAGCATAAACATACAAAGCAATCGCTATAACAGGACATGCTATGTTTCACTGTCTGAGCTGACTACATTACCAAATCAAGAGTCTGAAGCAGGTCTCAGAAGACACCTTTCAGTGAGCCATCCAAATTTCAAGGGTTCTGAGCTGTGAGTGACCCAGATCAGAGTAGAATAATTCAGTCTCCATCAAAAAATGTTTAAGAAAAGGCTTCCATCCCCACCTCCACCTCCCAACATATCTAGCCTTATTTCCTTTATTTTCTCATCTTGTACAGACATCGATTACTTCTTGGAAGTTGCATATCTCCTGTGCAATAAATTTAAGTGACATATATTTTCTCCAGACGCTGGCAGTATGAAGAGACGCAACCCCTTTTCCCTTGCTGCTGGTTCTTCCCATCAGTTTGGTGTATCATAGCTCTATCATGTAGCATCTTCATTCTGTCACAAAGCTGACAGCACATCTTCAGTTTCACGTTGAGTGTGCGTTGTTTTGATATGTGACAATGCAGGGCAAATATAAATTCATTCCGGCATGTCCGGAAATCAATAGTCCATATATCAGAACTGACATTTACCGCACAATAAGATGTACACAGTGTCTTATATAAACTTCACATGGAAGACTTCAACCTTGTAGGAAGGAGAAGCAGCAGCAGAGATATATATAAAAGCATTTATCTGATGCAAATTATCAGCTGCTTTCTGTCTTTTTTCAGATAGCAAGTGCCCATATAGGTAATGCATGAGAATGAAAAACAATTTGGCATAAATTATATTTTGTGCTTTATGGAGGTGTTAAACCATGCTGCCTACTAATAAAAGTGTGCAATAGAAAATTTATGGAATGACATAAGTCCCTAATGTATTATTCAGAACCAATCGATTCATTTATTTACTTATTCAAAAAGTTCAGCATCATTAGGTTTTACCAAACACATTTCCATGTGCTAGGTTTATGTGCTTACGTCTTGCCTGAGTAAATAATCAGTCAACAGGCTGCTCTGCACAATTATTTTACAGTTTGCTTCCCAAGGAGAATGGCTTCCACGCTGAAAGAGATAACGCCTTTTTAGGTCATAATAGGATGCAGTCTCCTCAAAAGCTGATTTAAAAGTTTCCTTTGTTCAAACAGAGAGGTCATAAGCAATCACCAAACCTGTGAGATGGACTAATTACATCCACACTGGCTAGAATTGAACAGTGTGCAGCCCCTCCATCAGTGTTTCCATCAAAGCGTCGCATGGATGAAGACAAAGACATCAACCTCACCCAAAAGTGGACCTCACCGTGATCATACATTTTTGTGTTTACTCGCACAAGGTAGCCTTTGACACGGCAGATAGTACACATCTCAGACCCCATTTCTCCAGCTGCTAACTGTGACGGAGTGTGGCAACATGGGAGCTGACTCAGTGGCCAAGCAAGCAGTGAAATATCCCAGCCACAAAGAGGCATCTTGCATAACAGCAAAGCTCTCTGCCTGGGCATAACATGGCGGGGGGGAGGAAGGGCAGGGGGAATTCAGCTTAACAGTTTCTTAAATCCTGACAGCAAATGAGAAGACGTGAAAAAACAAGAGAAAGGGAAAAGTGCAGAAATGTAGAAAAAAAACAACAATAATTTTCCTCCCGCTCCTTCAATTTGAAAGATAGCAGAGCAGCGTTGAGTCTTTCCACATTTGAACACGCATTTGAAAAAATACAAGATGCAGGTTGATAGTAAGTAGATACACTAGAGAACCATAAAGGAACCTAAGACCAATATTTTCTAAAGAGGCTCCTTTGTTTTGTTTTTCTGATCAAATATGGCCTAAACTATGTGATTTTTCTTTTAAATTAAGTTAAAGAAGGATTTGTTTTTGGCAGTGTCACGTTAATAAAATACATTTTGTGCTGAGAAACAGGATTGTGCTAATTTTCAGCACTAAGAGCCTTATCCCACCTGTAAAATATCATCTTTATAGGATCGAGTTGGCATAATTGATGAAACAATATATTCAGAGGTACCTTTAAAAATCTATATGCGCTGCATATCAAGAGAAAGTAGGTCACGCAACAAGACAATGGCTGAAGCAGTGAGACATTCATGTAAAGAAGCTCACCAGCATCCTACCATGCAACAGACCATAAATACCTGCCATAAATGTTATATTTGTCATTATTGTTCCAGAAGAGCTCCTAATACTGTAGCATAGATTCTGCAGTTACAGTGCATTCGCTCCTCACAGCTGTGTAGTACTAAGTAATTTTCTCTCTTTTCTGACTTATTTGTTGAACTATTTTCTTCTTTGTGCCCTTTTAAAAGACTTTCCACTGGGTTCACAATGTACAAACACTACTTTACTGCATATATACATGCATCATATATTCACAGGCATTTAAAACACATTGCAGCAGCTCCAGTTCTCTCCACAGATCATTGTCTTGGGAATATGATTATATTCTCTGAGAACATCCTTCAGTCATAGAGTCAGTAATTTGTGCCACATTGTGAGAAGTGATGAGGGGCCCATTGTGTGCTAATGCTGATTACTCCCACGCAGGGGCTGAACCTGCTAACATACACATAAATCACTAGCTATAACATCTTGAGGACCTATATGCGGCTAGGAATATTTCTGCTGGTGCCACCTTCCGCCTAAAGAAGTGAAACTAAGCTGGACTCATATGTCAGTGCCACATTCACTTGCAGCTAAAACTGAGAGTGAAGCCCATGGGTGTTTGGTTGGCTGTGTGAAGACAGCAGGCTGCTCAATCACCTTCGACAATATACGTGCGTGTACTTCAAGTGAATACCAATGAGCAGAGAGATTCTGTGCTACAGTTTGGTGGGATGCAAACTGCATTCAATTAGGTAGGCATGGCACGACCTTCAGTATCTTTCGTGCATGTTTGTTATTATGCAAAGCTAGGCTCTTTTTTTCTTTACTCTTTATCTGTGTAGCTTAACAGAAATTAATCTACCAACATGGAGCAAGTGAAATCTATCTCTCCTTGATGGTCCAGGCCACTTATATCAGACTTTTAGTTGAGTCTCGTTAAAGAGGCTCTCTATTATAGTGGGTTAGTGGCTAAAATGAATTTGTGGAACCTTGATGAAAACTTCTTTACTCATCCTCTGCATTTATTGTTAAAGTAATTCAGTAGTTCGCAGCGTGTGACATTGGCTGAGTGATAACCAAACTAGTATCGACAAAAAATAATCAAAATGGTGTGAAATGGAGTAGGAATGCCATAATAAAATCCAATGTATTATCAGCAATTCTGCAACCATCTTGGTTTTTTTTTTTGGTTTTTTCTTTTAATCTTTGCGTGTGTCCTCACACTGTTGCAATCCGTTCAGTATGTTCTTTACCAGTGGAAAGGATTGTGGATGGGGGGGATAACCAGACCCATTTCACACGACAGAATTATTACCAAGGAAATGTTTTTTTTGTTTTTTTCGGCTGGCTAGGCTGCCCCTACATTGACACAAAGAGGAGTAATTTTCCTGTTTTCTCCAAGTAAACAGACATCTTTGGAACATGTTAACTTGAGATTCACAAGGCTGTAATCACAATCATCCATGTAATAGGACCTCAGATGGATTGCATAATAATCTCTATCATCATGTCAATGAAAATGATGATAGACTTTAAGCTCTGCAGCCCCTAACCGTGGTGATTAGTGAGTGGTGAACTATGGGTTGACATAATGCTCTGTGGCAGAATCAGCTATAAGCTGCATCTGAGTTTCTTGTTCTAGTGAGATTAAATTCTAAAGTTATTTCAAATGTAAAAACACACAACAGAACAACATGCCCTTATCCTTATGTTTGAAACAAAACTCCCGACCCTTGATGATAGTTACAGTCTAAAGACTAAATCAAGGATTAAGCACTTATTTCAATGGCTCTGCAACAACATGTCTGTGAAATGCTGCACTAAAGTCAACATGAAGCCTGTTAAATTATTCAGCTTAAAACATTCAATAATTGATTGGAACATGTTTCATTTTTAGAATACTTTCTCTTTAATCAGTTATGTTTTTCACCAGTCAGAATTACGCACAAATTAGCGAATAGCTACTGCATCCTCCTGGGAGAGTACAGTATATCCCCGAGATCCACAGCCACGGGTTCCATATTTCACTAAAGGCTTGCATTGGTTGCACTTTTTGTGAGTTTGAGCTACACTCTGATGCTTTTTTATCTGTGTGGAGCAGCCTTGCTCATGTTTTGGGGAGCCTCTTTCATGGCAGACTGGGAAACTGGAACGGTTACCTGCTAACTGGAGAGCAGGTGACACTGAGATAAACAGATGGCAGTGTCAGTGAGAGGTTCTGGATTCAGCACCTTTTGTTTGTGACAAAGATATCTGCAGTGAACACGCGTTTACAAAACACAGTTATCTTTGAGATCAGAGCTTGTTTGATTTTATTATCGACTTTTTTCATTGGGTTGTGTTGTACTTTATTTAAGCACTTTGAACTACTTCAATGAATTAAATACGATCATTTAATTACCTCAGTGAATCAGCATCTGTGTTTTTTTCTATTTCACCCAAACAATATATTATATTATATTCTGATTTTTTTTTTCCATATGTGTTTTGTGCTTCACATGGTATTATAATGCATTTTGCTTTGTAAAGCAGACCAAGGTAACAAAAAAGATTTAGTTGTTTGAACAGTAGTGCAACATGCTGTTCTTCATCTGACAGCTGCTATACCTTAACTTGCTCCCATCCATCCATCCCATAACTGACTATAAAACGAGTGAGTAAAGAAACCTGAGGTTGCACTGTATTTGTTTTAGGTAGAAGACAACTGCAGTCCATCTTGCTTACAGTGAAAAGCTGCCTCCTCTGATAAGTTTGCGAGATAGTAAGTGAGGCTAATACAAATACATAAATTACAAAACAGCACATGCACGGGCTTCTTCTGATCCGCTGCAGATCTTTCCTGCCCACAGCAATAACCTTCTATAATAAATCATTGAAGAGACTTAAGTAACGACAACTACTGCAACAATTAATTTTCCTTCGGGGATTAATTAAGTATTTTTGAACTGAACTGAATTGAATGCTGGGGTACATCCTCGTTATTTTTGTATGAATTCAGAACACTTGAGAATGACGTTCAAACTGGTCACAGACGTAGCACACTTGGTCTGCTGTGATAAGTAAAACACATTAACTAAATGTGAATAATGGACAGGAAATTCTAGGTTAGAAAAAAAATGTTTGGATTATAGCACTTATAATCCATTTTTGGATGATGTAATGTCAGCTTATGTTTGGTAATCACACTTAATTTAAAGCTTTTCAACATCACTGATGTCATATTGCAGACATCCAACATAAAACTCCCTTTGCCCCAATTCTTTTTCTTGTACGTTACAGTTTAACAGTACAAACAAAAGTAAACATCCCCGTCTTGCTTCTCTTTTATTTGAATGATCAAATTATACGTACTTTGTCTCCTCCTCTGCAGAGCCGGAAGCAGGACCTTCCCAGAGAAGAGCAGGGTCCGTCCATAAAGAACCTGGACTTCTGGCCAAAACTCATCACTCTCATGGTGTCTGTAATCGATGAGGACCGCACAGCCTACACCCCAGTCATTAACCAGTATGTACTTCTTAAGCTGCTTTGAAACACTAAATCTGGTCAAAACACATGTTCATACTGCAAGTGTTTTTCATTAAATGTGGTTTTTGAGGAAACAAAATTCTAAATACAACTAGAATATAAATAACAACGCATCCTGCCACCCACATGACATTTTTTTTCTTTGTAATATATTGCACAAAGGCATCAAATTTTTACAGTGTTCACTTCTTTTATTGCTACCTTTTTTTTTTTCTTCTTGGATGTCCGTGTTTTAATATTCCTAACACGTCTACCTGAGGGCAGATGTTCAGTCAGGGAGTGACCAGGCTGAGTTGGATCTTATAAAATACTGTAGGAGCTCTTTCATGGGGAGTAGAGAGCAGCTGAGGCACTCTCCTCTTAGCCTGTGCTGCTAGCACACTATACACTTATGCAGCACGTCAGGAATATACTGTCAGCTGAGCAAAGATGAAAGGCTTCATCTTTGCGGAGCTTTACAGTTACGTGTGTCGGTTTTATTTAGCACTTCTAAAACATTAATAAGTCATTGTCCAGTACTGCAATATACTATTGCCATAGCTGAAAAACCTGCGTAAGGTTGGCAAGTCCAAACTCTTGGACATCACAACCGCTTCTTTGCCTTTCAGCTGTCCCCTTCAGGGGTCGCCACAGCAACCATCCAACCGTGTCCTCTGCATCTTCCTCTCACACCAACCTCACAACCGCATCATTTCTGCAGAATTCCTCCCCACATTGCAAAACCAATAAAGGGTCACAAGCCAGTGTTCTTACAGAACCAATCCCAATCTTGGATAAATGGAGAAAGTTGTATCAGGAAGGGCATCTGGTATTTTATTCATTTTTTATTTTTTTAAACAGCTCAGTACCCAGAATACAATGATCCACTTTAGTGACTCCTAGAGAACTGTCCTCTGTTGAAGTATAGAGGACAAGGCACCCCAGTATACTTGTTTTATTAAAATTTAAAATTGATCTTTTAGTTAATATATGTCACTTTACATGCTGTTTCCTCTCTATGGCACTAAATCATACAGAAGTGGTGCCAAGGTGGATTTTTTTTTCTTTTACCTTTTCACCGTCATGTGAGGAATTAAATAGCATGTTGGAAAGCAAGGCAGCAAAATCTCTAAGCTGATTATCTCCTGACCATTTGAAACAGTTTTTTTAATTATTATTTATTTCTCATTTAGAAAACACAAACAAGCTCAGTGTTTTGTAAGTGGGATGTGAAGCAGTCAGTGGTGACAAGTGCGGACAGATAAAGCGGCAGTGCACTGTTGCTGAATTATATAACACATAAGATGTTTGTTTGTGGGATAAAGGTTGCTTGTGGGAAAGGAATTGTGGGTGAGGAACGGTGTTCACCATTAAAATGATGAATTCAGATAAATAAAAAAAAGGAATACTGCTTACCGTAAAATAAATAAGATGAACTATGTTTTCTTTTTCTGCCTCCCTCATACATACTTTTTTCCCCCCTCTTCTAGCTGATTTACGATATTTATTAAGACTATGTTTATGCCCTAAGCGTTCACTCCAACACTGATAAATGGTAGATTTATAATATTCGTACCCAATATCTTTACCTTCTCATGGTCAAGTTTCGGAGTGACAACGATGCTGATGCTTTTTATAATAAACCCTTTAGCAAAATTGTTTTCAAATAGCAGCTCCTGCAGCTTGAGGGAAAGAACTGTCAATCTGCTGCGCCTTGCTGAGAATATTAACCTAAGTCTCAAGCCTCAGGGAACCGTGAGCCTCTGAAATGATCTGCAGAAATGATTTTATGATTGAGGATATAAGGCTGGATCCTTGTTGTTTTGAAAAGTTAAAAACACTAGAAGCTTCTGAGACTATTTTCTAGAAAGGCTGTCCTAGACAGTCACAGATAACACTTATTTCCCCACACAGACGGCTAGATTGAAAAGATATACACTTTAGAGATTCATGCTCACCCTAACCACGAAGAGCAGAGTGGTCTAGTGTAAGTGAAACATTTCCAGATAAATAACGCTTTTTTAGGCCAGGCCCTTGTCATTTATAGCGTCCTCCCATCACTGTGCAGAGATATAGATAATTAAACCACTGACATCTCACATTCAAGCTTTGACTGAAAATCTATAGACATTTGAAAGAGCAGATTACTTGGCAAATAGGTTGCCACCCTCCGTTGTCTCTCCTTAGCTTTGCCATTTCCTCCTGAACTTTTTCTCATCTTGAAGAATGCATCTCAATTCCACACCAATTCAGCTAAGTTTAGGAGTGGCAAGGGATTTATTATGAGATAGCCCAACCATATCCTCTTCCACATCTGTCAAGTCATTTACCAGAGAATCAGACTGGTCTAAGCCATCAGGCCATCCATTCGAGCGTGTCATTATACGGAAATGAGCCTGACTGGAATCTTTTACAATCCCACCAGGTTTCCACAGGAGGTGAATGTGGGCAGGATCAGCGCTGAGATTATGTGGAACCTCTTTGCCCTGGATATGAAGTATGCAATGGAAGGTGAGTGGAGCTCCTCATAAGTTAAATGTCACATTCAAATAGGTGTGTTTGTTTATTTCTGGGATAAATAAACAGCAAAATGTCCTAGAGTGGGACACCTGGGGCCTGGAGTCTACCCTGGTTGGAATATTAGATATCTGTTAGCTAATTAACAGGAGCTCTGGTATTCACCCTTTCAAAGTGTTACACCGCTGTGCATGTCTGTGCCGCTTATTGGTTGGTGCTGCACTTTTCTTTCTTGGCCGTGTCTCTCTCTGTGGTCAACTCTGCTGCCTACCTCGATTTCCTGCCTTCACTCTATCGATCCCCGCAAAGAAAAAGAAACTTCTATTAATCAAGATAAATAGCTGGGCAGAGTCAACAGTCAAAAGCAGATGAGATGCTCGGCTTTTTCTGGTTTTGCATTTTGGTGCCTTCGCAGCTCAGTAGCTCTTGTAGGGAGCCGTTCGAAAAATGATTTCAGCAGCGTGTGGCGGTTTACAGATTAGTATGCGAATTAGACATGCAGGGGAGAAGACAGAGATGTGCACTATTGATTTAAACCCACAACAACTGTGAAGCTTTTTGAGTTTTTTAAGTAGTCAGTAGTAGGTTGGTCATGGTGACTCAATCTGTTAAAAAAAAAAAAGAAATCTTAAAATATATCACTCTCATAAACACACAGCAGCCACTGTACATTGTGTGGTGCATTGTACATCTTTTTTTCTATCCTTCTTATGATCTAATACACAGAGTGTTGAATTATATGACTCTGTTAATGTATAATGCAATTAGCATGTTAGAATGAATCCCTTCATTGTGTTGGCCAAATGAATGTGAAGAGAATTTTGCACATGACTGAAGTGACCAGTCTTGCATGAAACAAAGTAATCAGGTTCTCTTATTATCTCCAAGTATGTAAATTTGTCATGTAGAGCTAAATTTAAACAATGTGCTTCAAAGTGTCTTTTGCAAGCTTTATAAGATAAGTCTAGATTTTTGTAGGTCTCTTTTTTTCCCCCCAAACACAGCAGAGACTGAAGCTCTTAAATCTCAATTTTGTTTTTGCTGCCATGGAGACAGATGTTGCCCATTTTATCAAGTGCTTTGACTTCAGCCACAGCACCCACTTTCTCCAGCTCACCTCCCTGACAGCAGCGAAGGCCTCCTGGAGGTTGTTTTTGAGGTTTGTCAGCTTCTTGATCAAACTCTGCAGGGTAAATGGTGCGGAGGTGGAATGCAGAACAGAATCGATGGGACTCGGGCTGTGAATGAATGTTAAAGTAGTTCCAAGTGAATGTGTTTGTGTTTAGTTGTTTTCACACAGGGACTCGGCAGGGTATCACCCTTGGTTGTGTTTTTTTGTTTTTTTTTTCATTCAATTCATGCCTTTAAAAAAAACAACATTTTTTAGGCCTTCACACTGAATATTCTGTATATTCTATATATAAATGCTAAGCATTTTAAGTCCTTGTTTCTTCTTGTCTTTTTGAAGCTTTGTGCATGTGTTTTATTTACAGTGAGGATGTTCAGATTTTCTGATCCCATGAGATCATATTGTGGTTTGCACCATATATTAGAGACCAAGAGGCTCTCACATCATCTGCAGCACTAATATTGGTTGTGTTGATGCAAAAGCGTTTTTTTTATTTCCACGCTGATGACAGCCACGGCTAGAGTCATTACTCTTTCAGACTGCTTTCTGAACGTGGTATCTTTTGAACCACTTGATGATGTTTTATTCTTTAAATTTGGCACAGACATGATCATAGTTCAAAGTCATTCTGACCTAAATCATTTTTTTTCGCCATACTTCAAGAATTCTTTCCCTAATTATTACAAGGATTCATGCACATATCTGACAAGATAGAGTGATGAAGTTATTTCATATTTAACGGGTCAAAGATCTTCTTCATATTCAACACCATAAGGAACAAAGGAACTAATGAATTTATATAGCGACTTCTTGATAAAATAGAATAGAACAGAATAGAAGAGTCACAGACACACAGCACTCAGTCTATAGAGATCTATACAGAGATCCATTTAGTCTATCTTTCCATTACACACAATCCCACTAATGAATGCATCAGAGGCAATGTGAGGTTCAGGTTCTTGCCCAAGGACACTTCGATATGTGGACTGCAAGGCCAGTAATGCCACCAACGTTCTGATTGGGTGATGACTTCTCTAACTACTGAGCCATGGCTCCTGTATACCGGGTCCCAAACTTCAAACCATGGTGATTGTGCATATTGTCCTCTATTGTCAGTTTGAACATATTTGTGGAGTTTCTGCATTTTAGAATTTATAGCTCCTGTGGGGCAACATTTATATTTCAAGAACCGCCTACCCTTGTGACTACAACATTCGTTTCTGTCGACTAGAGATTAAAATTATGCTTATTTTTTCGTTTTTCCCCAAGAGCTGACACAATTTCTTAATGGTGTGTGTGCCTCCTGCTTCCTTCGTAATCATCAAAACCCAGTTCAGGGCAGCCGGTTTCAGTGCTGGAAGAGCGTGGTGGAGTGAGCAGTGACTCTTGAAACATCTGTACCACGTGACAATACCTACGCTGAGAGCTCATTCTAGCACAGACAGCAGACGAAGTTCAAAGCTGCTCAAAGACACAAAACTGATAGAAAAACACTTGAGTAGTTAACATTTTACTCCTGATCGCATGTCTGAGGTCAGTGTGGTGACAAGAAAGTAACGGGGCCATATTTTTGAGTAAACGTCAGAAATGACTGAGGATGAGTTAAAAGCTATGAGCTAAAACTAAAATAAATGTGGTTAAGAACAATGATTTCCAAGAATAACCATGTGGTCCTTGTGATCACTGGGAACATATGGTCCTTATTTATGTTTTGAGTTATTTTAGTTGGGGTTTTTTTTGTTGTTTTTTTAAACTTGTTATTATAATTAGATAAAATAACAACTTTTACTGTTTTTTTAAAATTGTTCTGTAATATATTATAGCACCACTGACAGTAGATCACATGAAATGGGAGGAAAAAAAGAAAGCCACACGTCAGGGCTAGTTATTTGTTGGGTTTTTTTTCCAAGAAACTGCAAATCCTTTACTATACAGCACCGTTTCATAGTGCAGTATGGTATCCGTTGCATTGCCTTTCTTTGCATTGATGTGATAATAGTGACATGGAAAGGACACAAAAGAGCAGTTGTGGCTGTGTGATTTTATGTCTGCATATGTGAGTCAGGACAGCTGGACATGTGACCACCTTGGGTGTTACTGACTGCTGTCACTGTAAGTTTAAGTAGTGTGTGTGTGTGTGTGTGTGTGTGTGTTCATGCATGTGTGCATGTAATTCGCCCATGGGTGTCCGTGTTACAAAAGAAGATGAGAATCACAGTTGCTCTCAAGTCACATATAGCCTCGCTCTTGCTCCTGAAGCCTGAAACCTCTTCCTTTGCTTTCCATTCTCTTGCCTCTTCTTGTCAGCACATCACTACACACTCACAGCGACATGAGTAAGGGGGAGGACATGGCTGTCATAATCCTCATAGGTGCATTTTATTTGTTAGTTCTTTATTACGGCTCCTTTCTTGCTGGTTGTAGTCTGACATGTGTGGGGAAAGACTAATTTTAAGATGGGTTTGACAAGCCAAAGCTCACTTCATGACCAGCGTAGCAATTGTAAATCTTATCATCTTGTCTTACTTTAAAAGTCAAGGCAAGAAAAACAACATTTCACATTTAAATCAAATCAAATCAAACTTTATTTATAAAGCACTTTTCATGCCCCAAGGCAAAACAAAGTGCTTTACATAATAAAAACAATGTATATATATTGCAAAAAAGAAAATAATAAAAACAAATAAAAACCACCACACACCCAAAATATACCAATTAGAAACATAAAGAAAGCAGCCTCCTCAACCCCCCCACCCCGCACGCACACGCACAGTTCTACACAAACATAAACTTCCTCTATTCTGTCTCTTAAATGGAGTAGGTATAAAATAGGTTTAAGTATAAAAATACACTAGAAATTAACTAAAAATAAATAAATAAGTAAAATAAATATCTGACTTGGCGCTGTTGTGAGAAAACAATATCTGGGGGATCTTTTCACACCAGGAGCCAGCCCACCCAAACCACAGAGGCCGTCACCATAGCAACCACCCAGAACAGGGCAGGCCAGGGTCCACCCCACAGTTGTTGGACTGCAGTGCAGGACCCTGAGCCACCCGAACAAGGGTGATCA
>JBAMYA010098717.1:0-47245 GCA_037176975.1 Arrhamphus sclerolepis | reverse complement strand
GGATGTAGAGATATATTTATTTGTGTTGGTATAGAGTTTTAAACTTCGTTTAAAAAAAAAAAAAAAAAAAAAAAAACACTTCAGTATTTCGTCCGTTCGCGTTTTAATAATGTTCAACAAACTTCCAGCTGAAACAGTTTATTAAACTTACTCAATTACAGGATGTACCAGTGATGGTGGGACGGTCGTAACTGGTCACTGACCAGTTTAAAAGAATAAACCTGAAGAAGAAGCAGCTTCTGCATCAACCTGAACACTGTCTAATTTCTTTATCTTTCACTTCCTGCTGTTGGTTAAAATGAAAATATTTCCAGTATGAGAGGCTGGTCTTTGTGTAGACAACGGTGTCATCTGCTGGGATGGCCCACAGTAAACTTCATCTGTCAATGAAAGAAGGAAAGAAAAGAAGAGAAGACATTTCATCATGTGGACGTGGAGGGTGGCCTGATAAACAAACTGTTCTCCATATCACTGTTAACAGGCCTTGTTTAGCAGTCACACCCCACGCCTGCAGATCTGCATCTCCACATCCTCCTTACTGAGTGACAGTTTCACTTTTTTGTGTTTGCAGTCAGCCAATGAGAACGGTCGCTGTCCTTGGGGGAGGGATCGGGGGCTTGGCTGCATCCTACTACCTTTGCAAGAGCCCCCAGGTGACCAAGGTAAGCTCACACGGCCATCGCCTCGCAGCTCCTCCTAACGCTCAACTGCTGGCAAAGGAAATTAACCGCACTTTAGATTTTATGTTTCTAGTTCAAGATGAACAAAAAGAGGCAACTAACAATTTAAGGCAACCTTAAAAAAAACAAAAAACTTTTAACATGATACTTTCATAGTCACTATCTATGTTTTTTTTGTTTTGTTTTTTTAAATCTGACAGCTACTGGGTTAAAGACTTTTACATCAGATGTGGTCATTACATACCAACTCAGCTGAAACTGACCTAAAGTTCACCTAAAGGTCTGAAGTTCTCAGGCTGTTCTCACTGTTGATTAGGAAGTAAATAAATGTCAGGGAAACAACCATCACACCCCAGGGCTTTGAAAGAGTTATTTATTCATCTTCCAGAATCACTTTCTGCTTGCTGTTCTTCTTAAACTGATCCATCCCCCCGTGCTGGGTCAGCCCTCCTGGGAACCAGTTCAGTTAAAAGTCATGGCTGGTGGTAACATGTCTGTTTTAGGACGGTGACCAGTAACAATAGAGTGGGCGGAGCATAAGAGGCCAAACATGCTGCTCACAGGAGCACACAGGAAATCGGAAGATTTAGGTGCTTGATCGATATTTTCACGGATCAAAATGGTATAAAATGGGACTTTTTATGTTAAAATATAATTAGTCACTTTTTTTAAAATATCTGTTAGAATAATATTTTTCTTTTCACCTCCTGTGATACAACAATCAGTAGATTTGAACTAAATGCTCAGGATGTTGTTTTCTTTTTTTTTCTTCCCACAGTCGCCTCGTGCTACATTTTGATTTTTTTTCTTTATTTATGTGGAAAAAAAAAACAAAGCATGGATTCATCCATTTCATATGACTTTTATTTACTTTTTATTTCTCTCCCAGACAGTATGAACCCAGGACTTTCACTTTTGTTTAATTTGTTATTATACATTATATCTCATCTCTGTCTTGTGTTTTTTTTTTTTTTAAACAACTGAAAACAGGTGATTGTTTTGGAGTCCAGCAGTCGTTTTGGGGGCTGGCTCTGGTCCACCAGAAGGTCTGATGGTGCCGTCTTTGAACATGGACCCAGAGGGATCCGGCCCACCGGGGCGGTGGGACGCAACACTCTTAACATGGTGGGTGGTGACGGAGCTGCTGACGGGCTTTGTTACGTAAATGCATTTGTGGGAGAAAAAAAGAACAATCATGTCAGGCATGGAAAAGCTGCAGTATTTGACTCTGAGGGTTGCATGTGGGCGTGCACGTGTTTGCCTGCAGGTGGATGACCTGGGTCTGGGGGGCGAGGTCCTGCCGGTCTCCTACAGTCATGTGGCATCCAAGAACAGATTTCTGTATGTGAACAGTCAGCTGCACAAGATGCCTTCATCTGTCAGGTAAAAGAGGAGTTTAAACGAGTTTAAAACATTTCACCATAGAAGAAGAAGTATTTAAAAAAAAAAAAAGCTAATGGTTAATCTTTCTGTCCTCTGTGGGCTAAAAACGACAGGTCTCCTCTCATGTGTTTGGTATTAATTATTACTTCCTCCTCTTCATCTGCTCAGTGGAGTCGTGCGGACAGTGCCCCCCTTCTCCAGCCCCCTCCTGTTTAGCATCGCCACGGAGATGCTGGTGAGAAAAGGCAAAGACGAGGACGAGTCCATCCACTCGTTTGTCTCCAGGAGGCTAGGAAGAGAGGTGCAGAGCTTTGTGTTCTTCTTTTTTCTTTCCACCTCTATAATAGCTGATTTTTTTTGTTGTGTGTAAGCACATTGCCAAAAGGTAATGATATCAGCAATGGTCATAGAGAAGCACCTGTTTGCTGCTCATCAAACAGTTATTAAAAACCCCTTTTTCAAACTACCTGGAGCTCAGTGTTCTACAGTCAGAAAGATTATTCTCAAGTGGAAAACATTTAAGACAATTTTACACACACACACACACAAATACAAGGATTAAAAATGGGGATACCAACTTTTGCACATGAATTCCACTTTGA
This sequence comes from Arrhamphus sclerolepis, assembly GCA_037176975.1. Lineage (NCBI taxonomy): Eukaryota > Metazoa > Chordata > Actinopteri > Beloniformes > Hemiramphidae > Arrhamphus > Arrhamphus sclerolepis. The sequence continues at coordinate 44,580 of JBAMYA010098717.1, read as the reverse complement.
CACCAGAAGGACTGGATTTTACGTAGTGTCGCCAGATAAAAGCTGTTGTCTTCAGCGGAGATGCTGATTTCCGTCTCCTGTCTGTGTCCAGTTGGCAGACATCGCCATCGACAGTTTGTGCCGTGGCGTGTTCGCAGGCGACTGCAGGACGTTGAGCGTGCGCTCCTGCTTTCCCGTCCTCTTCAACGCGGAGCAGAAGAGAGGTTCCCTGATGCTGGGGTTCCTGCTGGGTTCAGGTACGGAGCTGATAGATGCTGAGCAGCATTAACTTTCACTGACTTTTACTGACATCACAGCAATCTTTTGTTGGGTCTCAGGTCCGACTCCCGTGGTCCCTCCTGGACCTTTGGCTCAGAGATCCAGGGAAGAGTCGTGGGCCCAGTGGTCCCTGAAGAGAGGAGTGGAGTCCCTCCCAGAATCCATTGCAGAGTTCCTCCAGCTTAGCGGCAAAGTGCAGCTTCACAGGGACGCCGCTGTCACACAGATTAACCCTTCGGACTCTGGTTGGAAGGTCGGTGAGAGCGCTGTGGAGGACGTTTAGCTGAGAGTGAGAACGTCCCAGAAGTTAGCGTACATACACTGTTGGGCGGTTGTGAGCGTAATGGTGGGAACTGGTGGGAGCTCACCTTCCTAACTGGTCACATGATTTTCAGTAATCGCTCTTGTTATTCTAACATATACTGACCTGGAGGCAGGAGGAGGAAGAACATTAATCCATGGTGTCCATGGTGTCCATGGTGTTCAGGTGTTAAAGGAGCTGAGTCTGTCTGCTTCAGAGTTCATGGTTTTTGATTGGCTTCCTTGTTTTCACCATCCTATGATCTCCCTCCACCTGGAGGCTCCTAGGTTGCTAAGCAACAGGGTTAGTGAGTGCTGCAGGTTGAGCGAGCTCTAACAAAGTTTATAAAACATGAAATCCTGCCAATCTTTCCAGACTGTTGTGGTTTCTCGCCTCTTCAGCACATCCCAATTTGTACTTATGTAGCATCACTTGGACTGTACAGTTTTGTTTCTTTTTTTTAAAAAACAATCTGTGTAACTGTGTTTTTAGGTCCATTTGGAGGATGGAGTCATCTCAGCCGACCACATCATTTCTGCACTACCAGCTAAAGGCAAGCGGGACCAGATCGTCCTCTGGTCTTTTAAGGGGTTTAGTCCTGGTTTCAGATTAGATTAAAGACTGTTTTGTGTGCAGAATCCAAGAAGAAAAGCCTCCATGAAAATAAGTGTTTCTGCTGGTTGGTTCTGTGTCTGCAGCCCTGTCGTCTGTCCTGCCTCCCTCCTGCCAAACTTTGATTCAGGAGCTGCAGGACATCTCCGCGGTAACGGTTGCCGTGGTCAATCTAGAGTACGACGGTTCCATCCTGCCCGTAACGGTGAGACAGCAGAACATAACAGCATTTTTTTTTCTCAATGATTGGTTCTTAATGTTTTTTGGCAGGATTGGGCGTGTTTGGACTCAGCCATGTAAAGCTGGTATTCTCATCTGTGTTTGTCAGGGATTCGGTCACCTGGTTCCTTCATGGGAGGACAAGGGTTTACTGGGAGTCGTCTATGATTCGGTTCCCTTCCCAGAACACAACAGGCCTGGAGGACAGTCGACCAGACTGACGGTACGACCGCACGCACTACCCTGCAGGGTCGCACGTGCCCGAGGGGCTCGATACATCTGTACAACTCAGAAAAGTGACATTTGAGGAGCAATTGTGTCTACAACCCCCCACCAGAAAGAGCTGGGGACATGTGGACAACAGAGACAACAATACTTACTTCCCAACTCAAGTTTAAATATGCTTTGTTCCTCACTGTCTGACATTAAATCAGACTAAACTGCTCTTGTTTTAGCTCCGTTATGAAAATTTAAATGATTTCAGTTTGCTAAATGCCAGAACAATGTGATAGAGGCTGTTTTTTTATTACTTTCTTCAGTTTACAGACAGTAGGATTACTAACACTTTTAAACAAGTTGAGGAAGCTGGCATGAAGATGTCACAGCTTTGGAAGCTTTTTATAGATTAATTGACAACATCTAAAGTGTTTTTTTAAAGCACATATCAAATGCAGCACTTCAAAAGAAATCAGCCAAAATATCAGGAAGAGAACCGTGAATCTCTATTAGTTAAATGAAATAAAAATAACAACTACTGACTGAATGAATGCTTTATTTCAAACAAAAACTCGAAAACTAAAGTGTTTTTATATTAAATGAAAACTAAAAAACTCAAATGAACAACGCAAAATGAAATGAAGTAGAATTGTGGGCAAAACTAATTTAGTTTTAGTTTTAGTTTTTCATCCCTCCATGATGTCATGAACTCTCTAAATCCATGGATGAGGTGCAGCAGGGAATCGTGTAGGACATACTGCATTTCTGGAAGTAAGGGAAGATATTTATCCTGAAATAATCTCCCAGTAGCTTTAGATTCAGTCAGTGCTGTTAAAAAATTCAAAACTATTATATCTCTGACCTCCACCAGTCTGGTTCATTCTTGGCTCCAGTTTCCAGATGTCTGGAGGTTCCACGTTCATCTAATCAACACACGTTTAAAAGTTGAAGATGTCCTGCCATCTCAGTCCTCAGGAAGGAGACGCTTCTGTGTCCCAGAGGTGGACCTGCTTTGGTGCTAAATGTTCATATCAACCCCAGAATAAAAGCTAAAAGCTTTATGAGGATGCTGCTAAGAAAGTCAAGCAGTCCTGGACCCACATGGACTAAAAGACTGCTCAGCCAGGAAGGAGACGTTACTCCAAAAGAAACAGAAAAAAAGCCAGATTACAGTTTGAACATGAACACAGGGACAAAGAGCTTCATTTCTGGAGACGTGTCCTGTGGTCTGATGGAACTAAAACTGAACTGTTTGGTCATAATGGCCATGGTTTCGTTTGGAGGAAAAAGCCTGAGAACATCCAACTGTGAAGCGTTTTAGTGCAGGAGGGGCTAGTCATCAGCCAGGAAGTTAAAGCTTGGAAACTAATGGGTCTTCAGATGGATGATGACTCTAAACAAACCACCAGATTAGTTATGAAGTGGTTTAAGGACAACAAAGTCCAGCTGTGATCTCAGTCCTGTAGAACATTTTTGTTCAGATCTGAAAACAAAAGCGACTCATCCAGTTCCATCAGGAGAAATGGACCAAAACTCCAGAAAACTACTGAGAGAAGCTTCTGGATGACCAAAGTCAAACAATCTAAAGACAACAATACCAAATATTAAGAAAATGAATATAAAAGAGTTATAAATATCATCTCCTTTCATTATTCTGGTATTTAGCAAATAAAAGCAATTTTGGTAATCCTAACTGACCTAAAACAGGACGTTTAGTCTGATTTAATGTTAGAAAAGAAGGTTACCTATCTTTAAAATGTGCATGTAACCTCTGGTTTCCATTGTCCATGTGATTTGTAATAAACAATACCTCCAGTTTTACATTTCAGATGGAATCACTGGTCCATCAGCACTGGTCAGTTCGTAGTGACGCATCAATGAACACCAGGTTGTTTTCAAATACAAACCTGTTAACGAGTGCTGGGATGATGACAGTTTTTCAGGATCGGCTGGAACTGCTGTGACTCCCTGGTAGACCATTGGCTACCAGGGGTCTACAGGCTGTAGACCATTCACAGCAGAGACGCTGTAGCAGAAGCATTTTTGAAGCAGAGGTCCTGATGGGACCCTCACTGTGGTCTGGTGTCTTCCAGGTGATGATGGGTGGGGCCTGGTTCCAGGAAGTGTTTGGGGATCCAGAGGTGGTAACGGCAGAGTCTCTGCTGGCCACGGCGTCTGAGGCGGTACGCTGCCACCTGGGGGTGACGGCGACCCCCATCTGGAGCCGAGTCGCCGTTCACCAGGTACTGCCAAGACCACGTCTGTGAAAATCAGTCCAGAATCATCAGGATTTCTTTGTTTTTGCTTCTTTATGTGAAAATGTGACTCCTGACATGGCTCCCATCTGTGGAGGATCTGTCATGACAGTGTTGATGTGTTTTCTGTCCTCAGGACTGCATCCCTCAGTACCACCTGGGACACTTCCGCAGAGTGGGTCAGTGTTGAATTTCTTCTAAAATCTGCACATTAACTGAAGAAGAAGCAGCATTTAAGTGTTGTTGTCTCTACATTCCCAGAGTCCATGCGCCGCTTCATCAGGGACAACAACCTCTCGCTGTCTCTGACCGGGTCCTCCTTTGACGGCGTGTCGGTGAATGATGTCATTTTCAGCGCGCGGTCCACTGTGGAGGACCTGGTGGGAACCGGAGTTTGATGCGTTGTGAACATGACATCATCAGTGACGATGTGAATGTTAATTTATGCAAAATTAAAGTTTTTTTTTTATGTTGCTCTGGTAAAATTAATAAGATCTTTACATTTTCATGTAAGTCCACATCCCTGTGGGTTTTTTTTTTTTAAAAGGACACAGTTTCTTTGTAAATAAGAATAATAATATTAAAGTAAATTCAACACAGAGAAACCAGTCTCTTCTGTTTTTCCCAGTGGTCTTTCTTCCTGAAGTCCCAGTGACATTCAGGTACTCTGCTTCACCCCAGTGTTTATAGGTAGTGGTTACAGTCCACAGTTGAGGTCTACGTTTCAGTCTTTCCAGGTTCACTCATCCATCGCATGCACATTTTGATTTCTACACAGGTGCCTCACAACTGTTTGGACCTCGATTAGTTTAAACACACATTGACATTCAGGAGGTGCTTTGCATTGATCACTTGCGGTTGAATGTGGGCGTGTAGAGGGCAGGACAGGAGGCGGAGCCATGTACACAACAGACATGCAGCTCTGATCTATAAAGGGAAGTTGCTTGCAGGTGTATGTACGCAGATGGAATCTACGCAATGTTTTATAAATGAGGCCCCTGGTCTGGGGGAGTTTCATGTTTGTAAACTCTTTAAGGGACAGTTGTCAAGTCTGTGGGTCAGAAGCTTCAGCTCTCCTCCAGTGGTCAGGGGTTTGCCTCCTGCCCTGCTTACTGTCAGTAGGAGGCCATTACAGCCAAACAAACAAAAAACCTTTCAGGAAGAAGCTGAGCCATGGTGGTCTTGAAGGCAGCAGCAAAGTGGGGTCTGAAGAGTTCCTGGAACTGTTTAGAGGTAACTTTACTAGCATCTCTGGATCAACCAGGACTTGAGGGGCTCCCTCACATAAAAGCAGCGTCAGTTCAGTGCTGGGAACTCGTCATTCAACATCACTGAAACTGGGCTGAGCAGATGATCAGCTGTTGAGACGCTTCTGGGTTGAAGGTCAGTTGTTTATTCAGCTGTTCATGGAAAATGTTTGTCATCTGTTTGTGTGTTGCAGAAGTGAAATGCAAGCGGGTTCCTCTTTCAACGATATTGCTGGACTGTAAAGAATCTAAAGTTTCTGTTGTGGCTCCATGAGATGTTTACTTCTGAAAGGAACTGAAAACAGCTTCAGTGGACAACACGACTGGTTTTATTTAAAGAAGTAAAATGGGGGGACGAACAAACACCTTTTCATCTGTATCCTGGTCAACACACACGCACGCGCGCACACACACACACACACACACACACACACACGGTCTATCTGAGGCCCAGCTTCTTCTTCTCCTTCTGCTTCTTGCGGACCACCTCCATGTTGCGGTCCTTCCACATGCTCTTCCTCAACTTGATGGGACGACTGCCGACATACTTCCCTGAACAAAACACACAAACACAGACGTTTAATCCCGATGGACGGATGGACAGCGGTACTCTGAATCAGTTGTGAGAACGCCAGCGGCGGTCCAACGAGCTCAGAAGAAACATCAGACAGACGCACCGTTCATCTCCCTCATGGCTCTGACGTAGTCGTTGGGATCTTTGAAGCTGACGAAGCCGTAGCCTTTGGTCTTTCCGGTCCGTTTGTCCCTGACCACCTGATGACAACAAATATTCATGAAAGCATTTACAGTGATGGACCTGGTAGGATCTACTAGTACCGCTTCATACCACCTGGGGGCAGTAATGCATCACTCTCAGGATTTGCCAACTGTGGAAAATAAAAAGATGGCAAAGAACAAGAGGGAGAAAACAAAAACAAACAAAAATCTAGAACGTCAAGATCAACACTGAAAGGGCTGAGATGGCTGCTGCGTTTCTGTTTGCAGATGATGCTGAGGCGTCTCCTCATCACAGCGTATAAAATCAGCACCATCAACTTTCAGATTTAACTTCACCACAAAGTCTTCAAAAACACATAAATGCACTGGGAACGCTATACTTTACATTCCAAGTCAAAACATGGACATTTCTTTGAAACAAATTCTTTCCCTTTTCAGAAAGTGAAGATTGTCATTAGTCAATGAGGTTATTTTCTTGAAGACCACCAGCAGAAACCCACCTTCGCTTTGAGGAAAGACGGGTATCTGCTGAAGGCTCTGGCCAGGATGTCATCGTTCACCTCGTTGCCGAGATCTCCACAGAAAATACGAAAATCATCTGCAACCAACGGAGAAGGCAGGATTAGAGCAACCACCACCAGCAGGACCACGGCGCCAGCTCATTGGTTTTTTTTTATATTTCTGTACTGGTCTTTGATTTCTTCTTGGGTCTACGTGTGGCTAAGCTGTTGTAGACTGAAGTCATCACGTCACAGTGGCCTTCAAATGCTTGAATGAAGGCAACTGCACTTCCTTTTCTTGGTTCTTGAAGACATTTCACCTTCCACCCAGGAGGCTTCAACACTTCAAAGTGACTGGTGTCCAGTTTAAACCATCAAACTGCTCCTGTTGGGACTTCTGTCCGCTGTATGAGCTCAGACAAAGACTTCTGGGTGGAAGGAGGTACACTGCTGCTACATCAGAAAAAGTACGTTTAACGTGAGTTGGAGCCGATAAATAGTGAGCATGAGTTGTTTGCAGAAATCTATCGTTCTACCCGTAAAAACGAAGAACAAATCTACCAATCACGTTTCTTGCGGTCTGCATCGTTACATTTGGAGGGAGGTGCACGTCAGGCTCCGCTGCAGGGTCCACACCGACGCTGTAGCTTTGACCCACAAGCATCAATCAGCTGTTATTCTAAAGACAGAATCTTTTATCGTTTTAAGTTGCTGCTCTGAAGCTCAGATAACATCTGTTTCATCATGACCTGTTCTCAGATCTTTTTTGAACCTTCCTGAGTCTAACTGGAGACTTTCCCCTCAGCGCTCTGGTCTCTGGACTGGTTCTTACCCGATTCCCACTCTAGCAGACTGGCGTCCTCCCAGGTGGTCCCTGCTGCTGTACGGATGCATTTCTTCACCTTTTCTGATTTGGACTTCTTTTTGTCCTCTATGACGCTTTCCACTGGCTAGAAAAGACACACACGCACGGCAGGATGTTTTTGTGTGTCCAAAACAAAGGCGATGCAGTATAAACCAGTATAAACCAGACTGGAAAAATACATTTCTTTACAATAAGTTAACCCTGTAACTTTGAAATAAATACTATTTAGTATGCAGCTTCATTACTTCAACTAAATTCAAAATTAAAATGAAAATAAAAAAATGGAGAAAATGGATTTGGTTGTTTTTTTTTCTAACTTCTGGTTCTGTTGCTTGTTTTATATGTAAACTTAAATAAAGAGTGGGGAAAAGTATGAAACATGGAACCAATACACCAAACATAGAACTTAATAAGGTAGATAAGACACACCGAAGTCCAATTAAATACAGTGTTGGATGAAAATCTGATCATTGAGTTTTCTGCCATAGTTTTCTCTAAAATGTGATCTGACGCCATCTAAGTCACAATAAGAGACAAATGTGGTGCGTTTATCATCATCACAGTCCACGTACTTTCAGTCAAATTGTGCTCTTAATTCCTTCTACCACTGGTCCGCTGGGACATTTCAGGGTCAACAGAGCAGAAACCTGCCAGTTACCTCGATGTGGGGGGGCTCGGGCTCGGGCATGCTCGGACCAATCACGGCGCCGCCGTCGTCACTCTCCTTCTTGTCCAGCAGACCGGCCGCCGCTACCGCCGCCTGCTGCTCTGCAACCCGAGCTGCCAGCTCCTCCTGAAACATCCACAGCACAAACATGAAGCTCCAACAGAACACCTGCCACACAACCGAGGACCCCCACCACCCCCAGTCAGTGCCCTTCTAACAGGTCTGTACCACCAGCGGTAAGCAAAGCCGTAGACTGAGATACATTAAAGTAAGAATCTGGTAACTATGGAGACCATAGTTAGCTGTGGGAGTGAAAGTACTTGATGTAAATGCGTCCATGTACTGGACCACCCAAAGTGTCCATTTGATTCTTCTAAAATTCTCAGAAACATGGAGTTACTCAATGGACCAATCGGATGTTGATGTGCAAATGCACCCCCCACCCACAGCTCCCCGGTCTGGAAGCCTCCAGGAATTCAACCAATCAGAAGACAGTTGTCCAACTCAGGTCTGTCCTCTTGTTTTCTGGAAGCATCTCCAGTGTTGTGAATTAACTACGGTCTCCTTCTCCAAAACTACCAGACATTAAAACAAGACGTACGTGAGGAGAACGTGGCATCACTGATAAAAATGTGAATACCATTCTGGCTTGTCTCTGAGCCCGAATGTCGTTCCTTTTATGTCCGATTGTGGCCGGCGGAGCAGAGTACACCGTTGGAGCTGCCTGGATGATGGACGGCGTTGGTTTGATGGCGGGCTGGGGTCCCTGTCTGGGAGCTGGGCCCGGTGCCATCGAGACCATGTCTCCAACCTGTGTGCAAAGACAGGAAGAGAGAGGGACAAGGTGGGTCAGGAACGAAGAACTAATGCTTTTAAAGGCTGACTGTTACCAGAACCTGCTGACATCAGTCCCATCAGGGACAGCTACATGTCAGAGCCATCCCTTCAATCTCTCAGCCCGTACCTGAGGACCAGCCATGTGTGGGAGGGGCTGAGACGGACCCTGAGGCATCTGACCCTGCATGGGGGGAGGGACCATCATGGGTGGAGGAGGAGGAGGTCGGGGCAACGGAGGTGCAATGGGAGGACCGCGCATCATCGGCAGCCGCTGACCACCTGAAAGTGAACACGTGAACAAACCTGTTGATGATGTGCACACGTTCATCTATCATCACCAGGACCATCTACAGTTTGTTTTTATCCAACCCTCCTAAACCAGTGAAACTTCACCAACTAAACTGGTTTCTAATGAGTGCTCCTGTGAGCATACTGGACCACAGGGCAGCATTCAGAACCAAACAGAACTGTATGAATAGAAAGCAGAGGTACAGCAGAGATAATCCTACCAGGTCTCTGCAGGATGTGAGGGACGAAGGCTGGTCTCATGACAGGGGGTGGAGGAGGACGAACTGGAGGAACTGGGACAGAAAGAAGAAACCCCGTGAGGAACAGAGCAAGAGAACAGAACCAGGGTCTGTTTCAGCCTCATGGACCTTGTGAAGCAGCATTTCAAGCTTTGGTTTTCAAACTCCTCAAGTCTATTTTCGACGCTTGACCGCAGGCATGTCAAGTTGGCGGAAAGTCAAGACGCCAGCGAAGGAAAAACGGGAACTTGAACTGAATGTTATCATTTCTGATGAAACATGGAAGGAGCTGTGTACAATTTGTCACAAAAGGAATAAACAAGTCAATTATGGGAAAGGTTTGACTGGAAACTTATTTTGATACGCCTCTTGGATGCTGTGAGGAGTAAGCTGGAGTTTATGTTACCTGGACCCATGAATGCTGGAGGAGGAGGACCAACAAAACTGGCAGCTCTGGCCTCCAACGTCTGCTGGACCTGAGAGAAAGACGAGAACGTGGAGCATGAGCGTCATGCAAAGGCCAGAAAAAAACCACCACCTCCTCCTCACGGGTCTCTGACACACACAAACCTGTCTGTAGGTGTTTGTGCCGATGATCGGCCGCACCAGTGGAACTGTTGGGACCGCCAGAGCTACCGGGACTGGTTCCATGACAGGTGGGTTCCCTGATACTGGAACGGCACCACCAAGGACCTCCTGCTCAAAACTAAAAGAGACATTTTTGCAGAACGGAAAAGTCCTTTAGAAAAGGAAGCTTTGCTGCAACACTCTGAGTAAATAATCCATTCACCAAAAGAACAAATAAATCACACGTATCATCTCCACAACATTGTGTTTGTCTCTTAACGAGACTTAGATGAAGACGATGAAGAGTTGATGATACTGCTCAGATCTGGCTCTGGAACCTTTCTGAGTAAGTGTGAACTGATAAGAGAAACACGAGTGGCTGAAATCTGTTGTACTCACAGAGCCATCTCAGCCTCCATCTCCTTCAGACGCTCATCGCCCGACTTGACCGCCATGCTGGAAGAGGAGACGGCTGTCAAAACCAGCGATTATCTCAAAACAGAGATTTCAGAACAACAGAATTGGAGCGTGTGGAGTCTGAAACGAAGCAGAATGTTGATCGTGTTTTAACCAGATGGCGCAGTAACAAACAAAATTCTATCCTGACGATGCACAGTTGTACTCCGTTTGTTTACAGACCTCCCTGCTTCCCAGCGTTTGCTCCCTACATATGTCTGTATAGTCGTCTTTCTCTAACAACAATGAATCAGTCTAAATATAAGTAAACAGAACTTAGATCTCCAGCTGGATGAATAGGACTACTCACATATTTTGTTATTTTATAATGCTGACTGTATATTCCAGTTTCTCCTCCGTCTCCCTCCTATTTTCTTCCTTTACCCAGCAGATCTTCAGCAGAAGGGACCCCCTGATAAACCAGGTCCTGCTGGCTCATTTATTTATTTTTTCTCTTAAAGGGAAGTTTTTTCTCACCACTGTTTCTTTACTTAGTTTCAGGGATCAAGTTCTGGTTCTCTGGGGGAAAAAAAGCACCTGCAGACAGTTTGGATTGTAATAGACGATACACAAATAAAGCTGCATTGACTTGTTTCTGGTCCCTGTCTGTTCTGGTCTCTGACCATACTGGTTCCAGTCTGTCCTGGTCCTTGTCTGTACTGGTCCCAGCCTTTACTGGTTTCTGTCTATACTGGTCCCTGTCTGTACTGGTCTCTGACCATACTGGTCCTTGTCTGTCCAGGTTTCTGTCTATACTGGTCTTTGACCATACTGGTTCCAGTCTGTACTGGTCCTTGTCTGTCCTGGTTTCTGTGTGTAGTGGTTCCTCTGTTTCTTTCAAATCTAACCGACCTTTACCGTTTGTTGCTGATCAGTGTATATCTATCCGCTATTTTTATAGTTATTTTAATATAGTTATTTTTCTTCATTTTCTAAATCATATAGTAAACATGTTGCAAACGTGGATAATTAACTGGAAATTAAATCCTGGTTAGGTTTTATTAATTAACTGGTAATTAAATCCTGGTGACGATGTGCAGCAGTTTTTAACACAAACACGTTCAGTCTGAGAACCAGCTGCATCAGCTGAACTCAACAACAACTACCCAGAAACTCGCACATTCACCAGCCTGATCAACGTCAATAACAGGTTTAAAAAGTAAGAATTAAAGGGAAACTGCAAAAAGAAAAAAAACTTACGTGACCAGAGCTCTTAAACCGCTTCTCTCAGGCCGTTTACCGCTGAGCTCTTCTTCTGCTGCTGCTGCGCAGCGTTGACTGGAGGCTGATTTGGTGAAACTCCGCCACCTACTGACGTGGAGAGTGAACTGCAACGCCGCTACAGTTGATAAATACCATCAAAGCCTTTCAAACTAAATTAATAGAAAATGAAATATGAACAACATTTTCTAATATTTCTAGCTGTGAAAAAGTATCTTTTTACCAAGCTATGTCACTAAAATCTATCAAAAAAAAAAAAAGAGGTGGGCGTACTAATTACCCCCTTACTGCTGCCATAGCATTTAAGAAGATTTGTGCATTCAGGTGTGTGTTGATGCAATGCCAAGAGGGAAAGACATCAGCACAGTTTTAGGCTGGGTTCACACAGCTGTGGATGTACATCTCACACTGAAAGAAAGACCCGTCTTTGAACCAAAGTCAGGCTGCAATGGATATAAAGCAGTGTCAGACGTTTGAAGAAATCATCTCAGAGTCTGACAGCCTGTCGCTGCCTCTACGATTCCTGTCAGCCCAGTCCCTTACACAACACAGCAGCCTCACAACAATAGTGCCAAATGAAACTGGAAAATGGAGATGAGAAATATGGAACTCAAATAAAAGGCTTTTCTTTTTCATAATTTTATTTCTTTTCTTTTCAAAGCACATGAACACCACTACAACAAGCGCAGTTTTTTGACTAACTCAGGTGAACCAACACTAACACTGATGCAATGACTTCACATTTGGAGCCTGAAATACACTTAGGTTTACTTCTGTTGTAGCCAAATAAATGTACATTCAATTGCACAGTTTAACGTGAGTGAGTTAATTACCACCAATTGTGCAATGTGTCTTGCATTAATTAAGATACTGACTTTTTGTATGACCAAAAGCCTTTTCATCTGCTATATCACTTTCTGTTATGCCAACTACTCCATTTTTGGGGAAACAGTTAAGAATAATTTGGTAGAAGTAAATTATCCCTAAGAGCATGGTGTGTGGCAGGTAGTGTCCTTCTCCAAAGGGGAAAGATTTGTAATACATTAAAAGGTTCATGATGATTTTTGAACCTTAACACATGAGTCCATTTGATTATTTTAAAGTATCCACCTGGGATAGTTTTTAACTTGATGAAAGCATATTTCCAGGAAATTAAGTTGTGTATAAATACACCAGGTTTTACAACAGACTGGCAGAAGCTAGAGAAAGGTATTTTGGCAGGATGTACAGTTTCTCCATCAGTCTTTATAATGGCAATGGAAATAACTATTAGAGCTTCTAAGTGGGTTGTAGGTGGGGAGAGAAGGCAGAATGGGCTTACATGGATGACCTGACAATTCCGTGTACAAAGAGGTTACTTCATAGGGTTAAAATAAACCTCAAATGGACTAGCATGAAGATTAAGCCCATTACGTCTAGAAGTATATCACATGTAGAGGAAAGTGAAATGATAGGAAATTTGTTATTGATGGAGAAGAAATTCCAACAAATCGAGAAAAGCCTCTGAAGAGTTAAGGCAGGTACAATGTAGATCTGAGTGATAAAGAGCAGGTAGAGCAAGTTGGTGTTGCTGAAGGTCTGGATAGAATAGATAAGTCAGGGCTTCCAGGAAAGCTGGAGTTTGCAGTTTGGGTTATTCCCACAGCTGATGTGGCAGTTTTCAGTTTATCAAATTCCAATATCCGCTGTACAGAGAATGGAAAGCGTTAGCTCCTACATAAGGAAGTGGTTAGGTGGTCCTCAGTGTCTAAGCAGTATAGCATTGCATGGGAAAAGAATATTGCAGCTGCCAATATCCAGTTTGATAGAGGAGTTTAAGGGTACCAAGGTCAGGGCAGAGCTGTTGCTATCTGGGAGCAAGGATGCTATTGTTAGAGAGGTGGGTCTATATCCATCCAAGGGGAGGAAATGGAACCCAAGAGTGGATGATCAGGAGGCAGAGGCAGCTCTTAGACATGCAGACACTTGGGGCTTGGCTCAGGCAAACTGGTGTGGAACAAAACTGGTCCAAAAGAGAAAAGAAAGATGGCTGTAGAGCAGGTACGTAGACAGGAAGAGATGATAAGGAGTGCAAAGGCAGTGGCTCAGGCTAAGCAGGGACAGTGGTTAAACTGGAAAAGTGTAGAGAAGAGGAAGCTTACTTGGAGAGATGTGGAGTATAGAGGAGAGCCACTTTAGATTCCTGATAGGGGCTACATACGATGTGTTACCATCCACTCAGAACATAAAACTCTGGGTAAATGGGGACCCATCATGCTCATCATAAAGCACATCTTCTCAGGCTGTAAAATTAGTTGACACAGTTTTGTGGTCAGTTAGTCAGCAGATAGTTTTTTTTATTGGGCTGACAGTTCCCTGGAAGATTCAGTGGAGGAAGCTGATGAAAGGAAAAAGCTCAGATATGCAGACTTGGGGGCAGAAGCTGAGCAGCAGGGATGGAAAGTTAGGGTATGTCCTGTGGAAGTTGGATGTAGGGGTTTTATAGCAAAATCTACATTTTCATTACTGGAGGAACTGGGAGTATGTGGGTAGAGTTCGAGAAAGATGATAGAAGAAATGTCAGATGAGACAGCCAGATGGAGTCAGAGGATGTGGATTAGGAGAAATAATATTAGTTGGGGACCAAAATGAAGTCTAGTTTTAGTAAACCTCCTCTGTTCATGAAGAGGAAGGGGTGAAGGCAGTCCGCATGAGTTTCCTCCCCTTTTTTCATATATTCTGGTCCAATATCAACTCGTGTATGGGATCTTGCTGATCGTGCTCTCTCTTTTTCTTTCTTGCCTCTTCTGACAAAACCCTCTTCACTGTCTTCGCTGCCTGTGCCATGACACTCATAGTGATCATGTTCATTACCTGTCAAAAGTTTGGACACGCCTTCTCATTTATTGGTTAGCTCTATTTCTGTATTTTCATGGCTATTTACATTGTAGATTCTGACTGAAGGCATCAAAACTTTGAATGAACACAATTAGTAAACAAAAAAAGAGTGAAATAACTCAAAACATGTTTTATATTTTAGATTCTTCAAAAATAGCCACTCTTTGCTTTGATTGCTGGTTTGCACACTGTTGCCATTCTCTCCATGAGCTTCAAGTCACCTGAAATGGTTCTCCAACGGTCTTGAAGTAGTTCCCAGAGCACTTGAGTTTGAATTTGAAGAATTAAACATATAAAACATATTTAGAGTTCTTTCATATTTTTTCCTCATAATTCCACATATTTTGCTTCATAGTTTTGATGTCTTCAGCATGTATCTACAGTGAAGAAAGCAATAATAAAAAATAAATAAAATAAAGAAGAACCACTGAATGAGAAGGTGTGTCCAAACTTTTGACTGGTAGTATCGTTGGTACATAGCTTCATCTTAAAGTTGGTGCCAGTTACTTGCGTTTCTGTAAATTTGCTTACAGAAACGGGCCTTTTGTTCAAGTTCCGTTGTGTTGCTTTAAGAAAAGTACTGCTATTTTTGACCAGCCTCCAGTCATTGGTGCAGTCTGGCCTGAAGGGGGCAGCAGACGCGACCGCTGCATCGATGCTGCTCCGTGCGGACGGAGAAGAAGAACCAGAGGACGGCAGTTATTCCTCAGCAGGACTCGGAGACACGTCAGTGAAGTCTGCGGGAAGATGAGCGTCTCCGAGCGCAGCTTCACTCTGTAAGTCCAGCAGAACCACTGACCAACATGGCACAGCTGTGTTCGCTTGAACTCAGAGGCGCCCGAGCGTCTGCGTGGAGCTCATGTTGTCATGGCTGACAGTAAATACGTCCATCAGCTCCGCGGCTCTGGTTCTGACCCACTCAGCTGACGTTTCACACCGCACGAGGTTTTAATAAGAAAGGAAGTTTTAATTGAGTTTTAGTTCAGCTGAGACTGTACGTATGAAAACAGAGACAACACATTCAAGCACGGAAGCGATGAGGCTGGAGGACCGTTAGCTGCGCTGGTTCTGAACCGGTTCTAACCCACTTATAACCTGCCTGTAGTCTGGTTCTGACCTGGTTCTAACCAACTTATAACCTGCCTGTAGTCTGGTTCTGACCTGGTTCTAACCCACTTATAACCAGACTGTTGTCTGGTTCTGACCTGGTTCTAACCCACTTATAACCTGCCTGTAGTCTGGTTCTGACCTGTTTCTAACCCACTTATAATCTGCCTGTAGTCTGGTTCTGACCTGGTTCCAACCCAGTTATAATCTGACTGTAGTTTGGTTCTGACCTGGTTCTAACCTCTTATAACCTGACTGTAGTTTGGTTCTGACCTGGTTCTAAAACACTTATAACCTGCCTGTAGTCTGGTTCTGACCTGGTTGTAACCCACTTATAACCTGCCTGTAGTCTGGGTCTGACCTGGTTCTAACCCACTTATAGGCAGGTGCCTGTAGTCTGGTTCTGACCTGGTTCCAACCCAGTTATAATCTGACTGTAGTCTGGTTATGACCTGGTTCCAACCCAGTTATAATCTGACTGTAGTCTGGTTATGACCTGGTTCTAACTCAGTTATAATCTGACTGTAGTCTGGTTCTGACCTGGTTCTAACTCAGTTATAATCTGACTGTAGACGTTGCTTCTGCCCCCTGCTGGTGATCTGATGTATGAACCTGTTCCCGCCTCTGCTGTTTCAGGAGAACCACACCAGAGAAGTTCTACATCGAGGCCCGTGATGATGGATCGGAGGACGTCCTGCTGATTGACAGGGTGTCAACTGAGATCTCTCTAACTGGTGAGCTCTGTTTAAGAGAAAATGACGCAGTTTATGAGTTATATCTTTGTGCACCACCACAGTGGATTTGAAGTAAATGAACCAAATTAATAAATAAACTTTTCAAGCACATGCCACATTCTCATGAGTTCCAGGGAAACAAGCCTGGATGTTCCTTTCATACCATCAGTTTAGTAAAACTGAGGAAATTATTCAAGATTTGAACACAAGGTTTTGTCCATGAGCATAATCTGAAGAACAGACTTTTAGCAGAGGTCTGAATCCAAGGAGGGCTCTTTGAGTTTAGGGGTGAAATACAGAAGAGCAAAAGGTTAAAGCTAAAACATGTATAAAGCTGTGTTTGTGCACATCTTTTGAGGTGAAGCATCATTAACACGACAACAAATCCATGCACGGTAACGTCCCTGCCCAGTAGGAACTCTAACATCTGTCAGTAAGGAGTTACAGAGAATGTTCAGTTTCATTTACAAAAAAAGAGGCAAATTAGGTTACTCATGTGATGTCCTGTGTAGATCTCTGTAAAAGCAGACATTTTGGTTGCTTGCTGGTCTGGAGCTCTCAGGTGCGTGTTAACACAGTGCCAGCAGTGAAAGATATGAGCAATGGTCTGAGAAAAACAACTCTTGTTCCAGTTGCCTCATTGTGAAAAGGGTTGTGTAGCCAAACTATTAGAAGCTCAACGTTCTACAGTTATTCACAATTATTCACCCGTGGAAAACATTCAAGGCAGAACTGGACACCTGAAGGTCAGACAATGAAATTCTAAGAGAAATACAAAAAAAAGAATTCACAGGTGATGTATTAGAGCAGGGGTCTCAGACTCAGTTTACCCAGGGGCCACTGGAGGTCGAGTCTGGGTGAGACTGGGGCGTCAAGTCGTGCCTGCCCCCCCCCACCTCCACCTCCAAAAAACAAAACAAAAAAAAACAAAAAATGGATTCAATCTTCTCGATCTCCATGATTAGAAGTTCTTCAGAACATGAACGGTTCATCACAGATACAAGACAGGAGATGCTGTGTTCAGTTAACAAGATGAATTCAGGAAGATTTAAATACATATGAAATGGTACCTCTTTTTAAAAAAAATTCTTGAGGGAGATTTAAGATTGTTTAAGTTTAAGATTGTCTGACCTTTCAGTTTTATATTATTGGATTTAACCCCAAACAGTCAGCACTGAGTAAGTAAAGTAAGTAATGAAGAACACAAGAGTTATTGACTCTGAGAGCTCAGACTATTCGTTTTGGTGATTTTATTTATTCATTCTTTTGTTTGTGTGTAAATGGGATCTTTGTGTTGAGAACAGACATGTTCTTGTTTTTTCATCCAAGCTTCTGTTAAACAGACAGAAACAACATTAGTTAGCTGCTTAGTTTTTAGAAATTGTAGCCAAAGTTGAAGAAGTTTAGTCTTTAACAATATTCTACTGAGATTGAGTTAGTTGTATGAAATTAGAGAATTGAGTTTGTTCTTAATTTTAATATCTTATTTAATTTATCTTATCTTTTTATTGTTATAAGAAATTGCACTAAAAAAACACATTTTATAGGCTATTTTATAGAGTTTAGAGGCTATTTAAAGTTTTGAGACAGATTTTCAAGTCAACTGTTAAAATGGAGACAATATCTTGTTTTGTCTTCAATGAAAGAAACATTGGAATTTATCCATTTATTTGTCATTATTCCATTTTCTTGAACAAAAATTGCCACAAAATCAGGCATCTTTACCCCCCCCCCCAAAAAAAAAAAACAACAACAAAAAAAACCAAAAAACAACAAAAACACAAACAAGCAAACAAACAAATAAATAAATAAATACTCTGCATGATCCTGATCCTCCTTTTTATTTTATTTTAATTTTATTTTTAATTTGTCCGCCGCTTACTGCTATCAGCAGCAGCTACAGTTAAAAACGTCGTCTCGTGCCGGCTTATTTTCCAGTGTCACATCACTGCTGTCCACATCATCCAGATTAATGCAGGTCTGATCATTGAGGGCCACGAGCCGCTCTAGACCCGCTCTAGACCCGCTCTAGACCCGCTCTTTACGGGCGAGTGCTTCCTGTCTAGCTAACGTCCACCTTGATGCATCGCAAATCGAACATTTCGCGACTTTTTCTCGACTCGGACATGCTACGACGTACGCGGACTACAATGCATCAGAGACGGAAAACCTGGCCCCTAGACTAGTCTGTGGAGACGGACTCAGACTTGACAGCAAACAACACCGGAAGCTGTCACAAGCCTGAGCTATGGAAGCCCATGAGGGAAGAAAATATAAAAGCCCTCTCTGATTAGGTTAGCTGTCAAAGTCCATGACACAGAAGACTGAGCACTGGGAATAAGTTTAACAAAACTGCATCTGAACAAACCACAAAACTTCTGTAAAAATGTCCTGTTGACAGATGAGACCAAAGTGGAGTCTTTTGGTCTGCGTTTGGAGAGAACCAAACAAAGCATTTCAGTAGAAGTGCCACATTTCTATTGTCACGGTGGCATTTTAGAGGCAAATGTTTGTAACTCATTTAAAAACACGTCTCAAAGGTGGTACCTTATCGCAGCTGTTTGTCTTCTGAAGACAGTGTCTTTAACCATCATCCTGTTCCTGTCTTCAGTCAGGAGGGACGTCCCCGTGTCAGCTGAGACCACGCCAATATGTGGACTCCTGGGAACCATGCGTTTGGTGGCAGGTAATTTCGGCAGGTCCAGGTCAGATAAATGTTGGCTGCAGCATGGACCTGCTCTGCTGTCGTCTCACCGAGTCTCTGTTGTAGGCATGTACCTGGTAGTCATCACGAAGAAGGTGAAGGTGGGAGATCTGCTGGGCCACGCTGTGTGGAAGGCTCTGGGCTTTGACTTAATCTCTTACAAGAAGACAGTACTGCATCTGAACGACAACCAGGTTGGTTCTTGATTAGGATTTACACGATAGTTAAATATCGTCGCGACTCACTAGCTAACATGTTAATAGCAGCCTGCAACACACAAAATGTAAAGTCTATAACTCTACAAATATATCAGGTCTCATTTAGTTGTTTGGTGTTTCTGTAAGTCCATGAGTATTTTCTGGTGTAGTCTCTGACTTTGTTACCAGTATTCCTGACGGGGACCTGAGACCTGGAGTTACTGATCTGGTTTTGTTACTCCTGTACGTAGCTGTTTTAAACTTTCATACCTTTCATACAGACTGTATAGTCTGTCTTGTTTTCGAGTCTCACCAGGAGCTGTTCAGAGTTCTCCGTGATATTTTTATGTGAACGTTTATTAATGTTCCAGTGGTGGAATTTTCTTCCAGTGTTACTCACAGTTTCATTTCATATAAAGTTCACTAGATGGCTGCAAATCCCTAAAACTGTGCACGTGTGTGCAGCGTTTGCTGTCCAGCTGGTGCATCTGATATTTCTGCGGGTGGAAAACAACTTTTCGTGCATAATTCCAGCAGCTTGTCTCAACTTGAACATTCTGCTTAAGACTTTAAATGATCTGCAACACGTGGATGGTCTGACCAGGGTTCTCTGATGGAAACCTTCTTTAGCTCAGTCTCTTCATGATATTATAGAAAAACGGACCGTGCAGGATCTGGATGACGGTGCTCTTTTAGCGCACAGAGAGAGCGCACTCGTGCTGATGATGGAGAACAGTGATGTTCGGACCTAACAGCATTCTGAGGCTAAATTGGGGCTGGGGACTTCCCAAAGTAAAAGATACCTTCAGCATGTTTTTCCTCTGTTCACTCTACCTCAGTGACTACTATTGGTGTACTATTGGTGTACTATTGTTGTTCCCACCCCTACAACTCTCTCCAGTAAATGCTTTCATCTGTGGTGTTGGGGTTTGTCTGTTGCAGATGCAGGACAACAAGACCTTCCTGTCCATGATCAACAATGTTCTTCACACAGATGCCTTCTACTTTTCAGCAGACTACGATCTCACCCACACTCTGCAGCGCCTGGCCAACACCAGCCCCGAGTTTCAGGACATGAGCCTCCTGGAGAGGGTAAGATCCTGAAACACTTGAGTCGAGAAAGTGGATGCTAGCAGTGCTGGCAGTACTCCGCCAGTGAGAAACGTTCAGACCTGCAGGGTAATCTGAGTAGTCTACACTCGTGTGAGAACTGAGCCCGTCATTGCCACCACACAGTATTTCACAGTATTGATTTTGTCTTTCCTGTTTGTTTTTTTTCCCTTCTTCTTCTTCCTTCATTTCTTTTGGGGACTGGCAAGGAGCAGAAGTGGTGTAGTAGCACCACCAGGTGATATGTCAGTAGATCCTACTGGGTCCGTCACTGTAGATGGAGACATAACAGCTGAAAGGGTCAAGAAAGAGGTCACCCCAACCCTAGTCTTCAGGTTTTACCCCAGACTCCTGCGGATAGAAACCCACCCACAGTGTCCTTTGTGTCATCAGTGAGATTCTAGCGCTCTGTCACCCCTTAATGTTTAGGGGTAGTGTAATTAGCCCACATTCAATTCAACATTTACTATTACATCATCACTACACAAATTCATTTAGTGTGATTTATGTTTCTGCCTAGCACGTGTTGCTCCATAAATATTGCTTTTACTTGTTTTCTGTTTATTGCGCTCTGTAATTACAACACCAAACACTAGATGGCAGTGTTTCTTTCCCTTGCGTTGTTGTAGTTCACGGCGCTGAGCTTCACTGTGTTTACTTCCTTTCTGTAGCTCAGAAATGGCAACAAAGCAGATGTGATGTGAGTTGGAGCAGGTAAATGTTGAACAATAGAAGCTTTTAGTGATATTAAAGCTGATGTTTGAGGCATGTGACGATGTAGGGTTCATCACTGCAGTGGACATGTTTCATCTGCTCGACACAAAAGCACAAATCAGTCTGTAACTCGTCTGTTTAGCGATGACGGCGTCGTCCTCGTAGTAACGTGTGTAACTGTCTTTGTTCAGGCAGATCAGCGTTTCGTCTGGAATGGTCACTTGTTGAGGGAGTTTATGTCACAGCCAGAGGTAAGAAAATCATCGGTGACCTCATTCAGAGCTTCAGCTTCAGCTTCTTTACTGATGGATATGCTCTTTGTTCACAGCGGCACATCTGCACCATTTTTGCCCTTTTTTTTTCCTTCACCACTTCCACAGTTCAGCTTCTTCCGATGAAGCTCACGATAACAAATGTCTGACTGAAAAACGGACCTTCAGCTAACAGCTCATAATGACCACGAGTGTGTGTTTGGTACAAGTAAGCGAAAAGTAAAAGAGCGACAGAAGTATTTCCTCTTTTCCTGTTTTATTTTTTTTTAAAAAAACAATGAAAATCACCCGATTGTGGTGATCGTAGGATCAGACAAATACAACCTCAGAACAACATGTAACTTCATTATTGTTATTAACACTATTATTTATTTAAAAGAAATGAAGAAAAAGAAGAAAAAAATGATGTAGGCAATACTGAGTACCCCAGTGATCTGACTTTTACCAGCAGTGAGTTGAAGAAGGTTTGGTTGCATTTGGGGAACTTTGGAGCGCTCTTCTTTACACTGTTGTTTAATTTTATTGAGGTTTTTGGATGTTCCCTTCATCCACTCCTGGAAAGACAACTGTCTTGAATGTTTTCCCCACTTGTGAATAATCTCTGAATAATTCAGAAATGGTTTCATCATACTTTCCAGATTGATGTGCAGCAACAGCTGTTTCTCAAACCTCACTACTGATGTCTTTCCCTCTTGGAATTGTGTTAACACACAGCTGGATGCTCCAGACCTGAAACTGCCAGAACATCTGCTTTTTTAGCAGCATGCACAGTCATTGGTGATCAGGACTATCAGCGTCGGGCTGCAGCCCCCCCCTCTGAAATCCTCTGGAGGTACTGAGGGGCGCACTTAAGACTGTCCATTTATAATATTTTCTCTTTGGTTTCATATTTGTTAGATAAATGCTGTAACCGTCTAGAAATGCTGTTTGTTTTTGGTAGTCTGAGGTTTTATTTGTCTGCAATATAAAACAGGATTGGAATGATGTTTAAGCTGAGTAAGAACTGACCTCATTCATAAGTAGTAAAGAGCTGAGTATATAGGAAGGAAGTGAAAAAAAAAGGACCCTTAGAGAAACATCGCAGGTTTGCAACAAAATAAACAACACACCAGTCCAAACACCCCCTGGCCTGACTGAGGTGTTGGTTTCAGAAAGGTTGTTTAACCTTTTATCCTGTAACTCTGCTCTTATTTTACAGTTGCATAAGTTTGTGTATCCTGTCATCCAAGGCTGTATCCTTTCATCTGCTTTTCTGCCCCGACTTATTTCCTCCTAGTTAGAAAGTGATGGTCAGATCAGGAAATCTTGAAAAGAACAAATTAAAAAAAACAAAAAAACATCAAGCTGAAATGAAATGAAACTTCCAGTCCAGTTCCAGTCCACGTCTCCGTCGCTGGTTCCTTAGCGCACCTCTGAACCAGTCATCAGCGTAAACACGAGCTGCATCAACGGGAAGCTGTTTGAGTGGAGCATCGTCTCCAGGAGGAGCTGCTTCAGAGCCGGCGTCCGCTACTACGTTCGAGGTGACCGCTGCTGCTCGCCTGCACATCCTTTCGTCTGCGTGTTCACGGCACACACTGTATAAAACAGACCGTCTGCCATTTCATTTCTGCTTCCTTAGTGTTTGGTATCATTCCCTTTAAAGTGCCGCTTCGCCTCTTAAACACTGCCAGTAAACTCCTTTTTCAGCTGTCAGAGGTTAAACGCATCATTTCATCGTGGCTGAGCAGTTCCAGCGGCCGCATCAACAGAAGGCTAAACGTGGGACTTTGAAATAATCAAGATGTTTTTTTGTTTGTAGGCATTGATGTGGAAGGACACGCTGCTAACTTTGTGGAAACGGAGCAGATAGTTCAGTACAGCGGCGCCAAAGCTTCTTTTGTTCAAGTGGGTCAATCTGTTTTCTAATGTCCCGTTAGATTCAGACGTTCAGCCCAGTTAACAGCAGGTTTTATGAGGTTGTTTTTTTTTCTTTCTTCGCAGACTAGAGGTTCCATCCCGCTCTACTGGTCCCAGAGGCCCAATCTGAAGTACAAACCCAAACCACAGATCAGTAAAACGGTCAACCATGTCAGTCTCCTCCCACGCCAACAACGCCTTCCGTCTGTTTCTGCTCATCACATCTCATCTTTTCTCCGTTTTCTTCTCAGTTGGATGGATTCCAGCGACACTTTGACTCACAGATTATTCTCTATGGAAAACAAGTTATTTTAAACTTGGTAAGATTTAAAAAAATAAAACAAAAAAAACCCTACAACTTTTTATAACTGACAAATATAAGCACATTATTATTAACAGTAGTAATTCTTTAATCCTTTTTTTGTGTGAAAACATAATCTGATTGTAGTCAGTATTAGACAAATAAACCTCAGAAGAAAAAAAAACTAATTTTTCATCTTGTCAAATAAAAGCAAACAAAATAATGAAGGCAAAAAAGGAAGAAAAATGTGGTTCCATAGTATTTAAAAGGGTTAGCTGAGTAGATTGTTAGCAGGGGAACGGACCTCTGTATGATACGTCTGACTAGTTTAGCTGTGCGTTAACACAATGCTAAGAAGGAAAGACATCAGCAATGGTCTTAAGAGAATTAACTGTTGATGCACATCAATGTGAAAAGGGTTATAAAACCATTTCCAAACATCTTGGAGTTGAGCATTCTGCAGTGAGAAAGATTTACGTATAGACACAGTACATAAGTTGTCAGATCTACTACAAGGATAGCTGCTCCTGTTAGTTATCGCCATACCATCTCAATATAATCTGTATGATTGATTTTTACACTCATTTATACTAGATGCTCTTCCTTTCACAACCGGTAAATTGAACCCCGACCTCCCATGTGGCTGGTGAAAGTTCTACCGCTGATCCGTTAAGAGCACAACTAGAAGAGGGCTGAATTAGTGCGGTTTGAGAAAGGTTGCCCTGGAAGCAGGACTGAGGTTCACAAGTCTGCATCTGAACAAGTCACAAGACTTGTGGAGCAATGTCCGATGGGACAGATGAGACCAAACTGGAGTCGTTGGTTTGCCCAGCATCATGTTTGGAGAAAATAAACACCGTCAAGCGGACCGTGATTTCCTTTATACAGTCAGGTCCACAAGTATTTATATATAATGTTTTTGGCTTTGAAATCAAAGTCCCATCAAAGGGTAGACCAAAAAAATCTTGCTGTCGTTTAAAGCAGTCAAATGTATTTGGATGATTGAAGCGAAGATTTAACTGTAATAAAGACGTTTTTTGTGAAAATCTCTTCAGATCAACCAGAAAGGCTCAGAAAAGCCGTTGGAGTTGGCGTTTGACAACATGGTAACAAGCTCAGCTAACGGCTTGATCAGGTGAGATCGGCACTGGTTCTGCCTGAGAGCTGAGATCTTGTTGGTTCTGGTTGCGTGGAGCTGCTGTCGAGTCGTGGAACGCTCGGTGAACGTCCGCTTCTCTGCAGGTACATCGCCTTTGACTTCCATAAGGAGTGCAGTCGGATGAGGTGGCACCGCCTCCAGATCTTACTGGACATGGTGGCTGACATCCAGGAGGACTTTGGGTCGGTGAGACTGTCTTGGTGTGTGTGGTCGGCGGGCAGCTGCGAGTTCCTCATGCAGAAGTTCAACGTCTGTATGTGGACGCAGGTATTTCCTGGTGGATGCTGACGGGACGATGCTGTCGAGCCAGGAGGGGACGTTTCGGAGCAACTGCATGGACTGTTTGGACCGAACCAACGTCGTCCAGAGCCTGCTGTCCCGGCGAGCTCTCCAGTCACAGCTGCAGGTAATCACACCTGAGAGGATGCCAGATCCTTTTTCTCACACCAGGATCCTAGTTTTCTGTCACCTGGGTGTTGACATTATCAGATTCTCCTTCCTTCTTCATTTCCAAAAATGATCTTTTCTTCTTTCCTTTGTTAGTTAATGAGGTTGTGTTGCTGTCAGATGTTTATTTCCTCAAGGCAGTGATATGAGAATGAGGTGCAACGATACGGGAAGTCAGCATGAAGCTCGGTTCCTAGAAAACAGGCGGTTCAAAGCTCCTCTCCCAGCCCTCAGTCATAGTTGTAAGCAGTTCCTCCAGCAGGGGGCAGCAGTCCCCTGGTTTGAACCAAGTTTGAGGTTAACTCCAGATGGTGGGTGAAATCAAATTGAATTGAATTGAATTTGTTGTCATTGAACCAGCGTCCCAGTACAACGAAATTATTTTCAGTACAGCCCGTCCAAGAGAACCAACAGGGTAGACGGGAGCGGATGGCTGAGGCAGCAGCCAGTGCCCAGCGCGGCCTTTTTCGTAGATAAGAACATAGATACACGAGAGGAAGGAAGAGGGGAAAAAAAGGCATCTCCCAGACTGAGCCCTATAGGGGGCACAGTTTGGGGTCACAGAAATGCAACAAACTCAAACAATTTACAACATAACTCGAGGACTAGCACATGTGGGAGGGTGGTGAGGGTTGAGGGAGGTTGAAGGTTTCTGTTTAAGAGGCTTTGAAAACAGAACAAAGACCTGAAAGGCTGATTTGGAAAGTAGAGTTGATACTGAGGGATGTCTGGACTAGTTTGACATGTGACAGTGGTCTGAAATGCTGTTTATTCAGCAAGAGGAAATATGGAAATGCCTGATTTACAGAAAGAAAGAAGGATCCTCTGCATCTCCATGGTGGAGGTATGAAACTCTTGCTCCTCAGAGGTTTTGACTGGACTGTGGTGTTCTTGTTCTGGTTGGGTGTGAATGGAGGTGGGACATTTCAGTTCCAGTAGTAGCTCTTCAGCTGAGCACGAATCTGAGGGAGGCAGCTGCACTTCACGTCAGGAACGAGGAGAGCACAGATGGTTGGAGATGACACGAGTCTGTGGTTGACGCCGGATGCACAGAAGACAAGGACGGCAGCGGTAGGGACGGGCTCATTCACACAGCTGTGTACCACCTTCATTCCACCGTGATGCAGGACCACCATGGGAGGTCGTAATGGGATTCAAGTGAAAACTGTGTGAACTGGAACTGCAGAAAGGAACAACGATGCCTGAGGATTGCTGAAAAAACTGGGAATGAAACCAGTACGTGATGAAGGGGGCTGGTGGGCCATCTGACAGCGGTTGGAGAGGCAGAAACCAGCTGGACTGGTCGAACCTCACACTTTGTAGGTGGACTGCCTTCAGTCCATTGACAGGGGGAGGATTTGTGGTCATGATGGGGGGAGGTGTTTTCTCTTTTTTGCTGGGAGCACTGGAGTGTTTTCTTCAGATATCAAAATGCCATCCCCAAAATCCCTCACCCCCCTCTAACAGCCATAGAAAAATGAAATCTGAGAGTCTTGCTCTTCAATTTTCTACTCCTCTCTCTCTCTCTCTTTGTGTGTGTGTGTGTGTGCAGAAAATGGGAGTGCTCCACATGGGCCAGAAGATTGAAGATCAGACAGACTTTGAGAAGATGTACAAGAGTGGTGGGTGTTTCCTCACGCAGCTGTAATCAGACCCTTCAGCAACAGGAGGGAAGAGTTAGAAACCAACAAATGCATTTACAGAGTTAAAATATTTAGTTGTGCATATTGTTCCCTGTCAAATAAACCAATGGAAAAAGAGAAATAGGATACTGATTACTGGATACTGATTTAATTATTTGTAATCAGAATGTAAAACACTATTCAGACCAATAAAATGGAAGATGCTGCTGGGAACTCCAGCTTCAAGGTACCCGATTCCTCAGCTTTTCCCGTGTTTCCGTGCAGCGTGGGCCGACAACGCCGACGCTTGTGCCAAACAGTACGCTGGAACCGGTGCCTTAAAGACCGACTTCACCAGGTGAGTTTCCACGCAGGCGCTCGCCGGATGTGGTCCGTGTGGTCAGTCTCTTCAGGGGTTTACTGGCGTTTTACCTTTTTAGCCTAAAATGCTTCAATTTGAAGGAAAAAAAAAGGGAGTGTTTGGGGCGGAGTCACAGCAGGTCAAATTTGATTCCCACAGAGCTTCATAACAATAATGTTCACCTTTTCTTTTTAAAAAAGTCATAACCAGGAAATGTGACATTGCCACGAAAAACAAACTTTTGTCAGACATTCATTATAGTAATAATTTATATCAAGACAATGGAAATGTGTTTAAATTTCAGCATCATTATGGTATTAGTAGTATTGTTGCTGAATTATTGCCCAGGTCGAAGAAGATGAATGGATGAGTGGCTGTCAAATGAAAACAGAGAATGGTTTCATCCTCATCTGCATGTGTAGAATAAAGCTTTAAGCAGCTGTTCTGTAAATGTTTGCAGCTGCATGTCCTCACTTTTGTTTCTGCTGTAAAAACAAAACAAACCTGCTGGTGATGTTTCAGGACGGGAAAGAGAACGTACGTGGGGCTGCTTATGGACGGCTGGAACTCCATGATCCGATACTACAAAAACAACTTCTCTGACGGCTTCAGACAGGTGAGGGTCTGTACTGGTGTCATACTGGTGAACGTGTGATGTACAGCAGAAACCTGTGCAGATCAAACTTTCAGAAACGAGACAGGTCCATGCTACATTTGGTCTTGGAGGGCTCTCGTTGCCTTTAAAACAGTATCATCCTATAAAAGAACCCTGCATAATTCCTGAAGATGCATTTACTGTTTGGATATTTCACCACCAGTGCCCAGATGGCAACAGTTCAACAGGAACTGGACGCCTCACTACCAAGTATTTCTGCAGCTTCTGTCTCTTCTTACATCTCCAGCAGAGATCAGATGTCATTCAAAGCTGACCGACAGGTGACTTCTGCCTTTAAGTAGGAGCAAGAAGGAGAAGCAAAGTCACACATCTGCCTCAGAGATGGAACTGCAGACATGGTTTCAAGGCACTAAACGATTTACCCAAATAGAAGTTTAAATCCCGATGAGGTGTTCCGGGAGTCCAGCTCTTCATGATGACGTTAGAAAGATGTAACATTTCCATCTCCAGCTCTGGCTCTGTTTTGAAACCTGCTCATGTGGGTCAGCTCAGAAGGTGTTCAGATCGCAGAAGGAACCATTCATGTGGTGCGTTTCCCCTGCAGGACTCCATCGATCTGTTCCTGGGGAACTACGCTGTAGATGAAGCTGACTGGACCACCCCGCTGCGGGACCCAAAAGACTGGAAGTTCTTGACTGTAAGAAAACGCCAAAGAAACAAACTAATGCATTTTTTTCCACTTCCTGATGTAATTATTGTAATTCTGGTCTCTTTTTTTCTATTTTCTAGCTGCCTATCATCATGGTCGTAGCTTTCTCCATGTGCATCATTTGCCTTCTCATGGCTGGTAAGACACACAAACACGCAAAATCCTTATAATAAATTTTATTTCAAACATGCAAATGCTTTGGGAAAACTGCACATAGAAAAAAATTCATTCATCAAGAAATTTAGGCCGTTGAAGAGAATAGCAACATGTAGTTCAGTCAGTAAGGTCATTGGTTGTGTATAACATAAATATATATAGTATACAATGATCTCAAATGCTTTAAAATGGCAACAAAACCAGTTACACAACTGAACAAATTTGATACATCAAATGATCAGGTTTCTCAGGACCTGTTGGGTCTGAGGTCTCTAATTTTAACAGAGAAGGTGGTAATTTTAATCCACACAGATGAGTTTGCAGAAGTTAATTCTTAAAAAAAACACAATGTTTTTTATTGAATCTTTATTCTGTCGAAAGGACTTGAAACGTGTTTGTGTGCCGGCAGGCGACACGTGGACGGAGACTCTGGCCTACGTCCTGTTCTGGGGAACCGCCAGCGTCGTGACCGGCGGCCTCATCCTCTTCAACGGGCGGGACTTTGTCGACGCGCCCAAACTGGTGCAGAAGGAGAAGCTGGACTGAATGTGTGTGTGTGGAAAGCAGCTGGGCCCCGGCGAAAACTGGACACCGACCTCCAGCTCATCCTCGCTGAGACCCCAACCTCGGCACCAGACCTGGAGCCTTTACTGACAGGTGGGCGGAGCCCCACAGCCATACCTGCGTGAAACCACAGCAGGAGGTCTAGGCTCTGTGGGGGGCGGGTCTGCAGTGTCCTGCTGCAGTGTCCTGCTGGGGTTGGCTGCTTTTCACACACTCTTATTAGACTTAGAACCACTTGGAGATGGTTCTGACTTCATTCTGCCTGATTTCAGAGGAACACTGCGGGACTGATGCAAAGCCTCATTAATCTTCATTCCCTGAAAGGAATTCTGGGAACAGCTCCAGAACAGCTGGTGTGACAGCGCGGCTGTACGAACTGGTCGTTTTGTCTTTTTATATGTGCAGATATCGAAAGGCAGTATGTTTGTTCTCGTTTAGTAACTCTGTCCATGGTTAAATAACACTGTTTCAGAA
This sequence comes from Arrhamphus sclerolepis, assembly GCA_037176975.1. NCBI lineage: Eukaryota > Metazoa > Chordata > Actinopteri > Beloniformes > Hemiramphidae > Arrhamphus > Arrhamphus sclerolepis. The sequence continues at coordinate 15,071 of JBAMYA010098717.1, read as the reverse complement.
TCCTCATTTCAAGATGAGTAAGTGGTTCCAGCAGTTCAAAGAAGTCTGGCCTTTTTGTTGTTTTTGTTTTTTTTTTGTTTGCAGATTAAATTATTGGAAACAGTGCATCACTGTAGGGCCTTAGATTTTTAAAACATTTAAAACCAGTTTGAGCATATTTGACTAGTGTGTAAATAGTCAGGGAGTATGCTGCTCGTGTTGGGGTGGATCAGTCACATGTAAAGCCATTAAAAAAAAAAAAAAAGTTCAACGTGTGTCGGAGGATCAGCCTGAAGTGGAGCATCAGCATGTTCGGGTTTTAATGCGTCTGCATGTTCATACTTTTATATAAATATTACAGCCAGTCTCATTCGTTTCAACTGTCTTTGTACCCTCATTTAATGAGAACAATAATAATAATAAAAAAATTCAGCTTGATGGGTGAATAAAGTCAGAATCACATTTACAGTAGAAGGCATCAACTAGTGCTGAAAACAAACTTGTCACAGTTTACCAATGACAGCATTAGACTTTCCTATAACAGGATATTCAGGCCAACATGAGGGAAAAAATAAATAAAATGTATGAGAATAAAATTTAAAGCTGTAAAGTTATGTGAATGAAGTCATAATTTTACAAAGAAAACATCATTCAGGACGGTTCAGATTGTCTTACCTTTTCTTTTAAACGTCGTGACACTGATGAAGTATTTCCTTGTTTGTGAATTCTAAACTGAGCACAAGGTGCTTGTCTTTTATTTCTTTAGACAGATTTACACTTTTTTCTTTGCAAAATGTTGACTTTATACCTTTAACATCCACACGGTCTCAGATTCAGCTGGACCCCCACGTCACATCAGCCATGAAGGGATGAAGGTGTTAACTTCTACGTGATGTGACACTCCAGCTTAGTTGGCAACTTCTGAGAAACCCAGAGCATGAGAGCATGCACCCCCCCGTCCCCCCAGCACACTGGAAACTGGACCAGGACCTGATCAGTTCTAGGGTGTCCCTACGTGAGGAGGGAGACAAGACAGAGAGGATGAAGGACAGAGAGCGGGACAAAAGTATACAAATATCTGGTATAAATATATAAATATGTGGTGGTCGGAGGGTTGGACTGCAGGTTGGTCACGCCAGCGTTCGTCCCTCAGTGGCATCCAGTGGACAGGTGCAGGTGAACACCAGGATGGTCAGAAGGTGGAAGGGGGGGGTCCGCAGCAGGACCACAGCATCACCACGATTATGTTTCAGCCGCTTAGCGGATAAAAAGTAGCACCACTTTGCAGCACTCAGGTAGTCTGTCTTTTATGGTGCTTATTTGCAGCTAGTAGATCTAGTAAGAGGTAGTAATTCCTCAACTCTGATAGTGACTTCAAGCTTTAAAGCTGAAAAAAAGCTCTCCTTTGTCTCACGCAGTGAAAAACAAATTCAGCTTCTGCTTTAATAATAACACCCAGAATGGTCAAAAAATAAAAAAAGACAACAAGAACCAGAATGATATCTGAGGAGTGGAAGAAGAACCAAAGGAAGGACCGCCTTCACCATGTCACCAAATGTTCATGTCACAGAAGAAGAACTTGAACATACCACGTATTATCAGCTAATATTGTACATCCTGTGGGTCGTTTTCAAAGGTTCAAATTTAAATAACTTAGAGTGTACAGCTAAAAAAGGACTACATCAGGGACATCTGCAGTCCTCACTAAAGGAGGCTGAGTGAACGGCTGAACATTTGACCCATCGAGAGCCAGCTGTCATGATAAACCCCTGGACTGAAGGAGGAGCGGTAGGCATCAGAAACACCAAAAAATGTGACTTGTGTCACCTGAAGAAACCGTGTTATGAGCGAGGAGGCGCTCAAAAGAGGCTCACAGGAAGTCGTACAAGAGAGCAGGTTTTACTGCGAACATCAATCTTTTATTAAGAAACGGAGAAGAAAAAACTACCAGACTTTCTTAAAACATGGACATAAAACTGTTCAGGACAAAACTCTGTTTTTTTATATCCTGCAAAAACATTTTAGACAATTGCAGCTAAGCCGTGTTCTTCGTGTAGTTTTTTTTTCATATTGCATTGCATTTTCTCTTGCTCCTTCTTACTTCATGTTTAATATGCATGTACATGTTTAAAGTACTAACTTGTTATATATTTCAAAAGATAAATCATTTTTGACAGTGTTATGTGGCAAGAATTCACACTTCCCCTCCCCCCTTCTGCTTTCTGAGAATATTTTAAGTGATTCAGTGAATTATTTTTGTATCCAGTAGACTTGTAGTTCTCAAGACCGGTCTTGGTCTCAAGACCACTTTTTTGTGGTCTTGGTATTGTCACGGCCTCGACAGTCTCGGGTCTCTCGGTCTTGCAATGTCTCGGACTGGCCGAGCGGTCTCTAAGGGATTAGTAACCTATAATATCCAGGCAGGCAAAGTTTTTTTTTGTTTGTTTGTTTGGTTCTTTGATCTCATTATACGCCCCCTTCAAGTGGCACCAATCACATGAATTTTGTGACACAGACGGCGTTGGCGCTCTCATGCCCTCACTGCCCCCTCCCCCTCTAAAGCACGGATGCAAAATGTCAGCGAATTCGTCAGTTGTCAGGTTTGGTTTTACAGACCACAAGGAGTTCATTGCCACACAACAGTATGGTGTCACTGCACACAGTCTGTCAGTCCGTCTTTAATATTTAAAATTTACGTTTCATCTACAACTGAAGTTAATCCATGCATTAACTCCTGCTTATCTGATGTCGGGTTGCAGGGGCAGCAGCTTGAGCAGGAAAGTCCAGACATCCCGATCAACATCCACCTTCTCCAGCTCTTCAGGGGGATTACCGAGGCGTTCCCAGACCGGCTGAGAGACATAATCTCTCCAGCGTGTCCTGTGTCTGTCCTGGGGCCTCCTTCCGGTCGGACATGTCCGGAACACCTCTCGAGGACGTCCAGGGTGCATCCTCACTAGATGCCCGAACCACCTCAACAGGCTCCTCTTGATGTGACGGAGGAACAGCCAGACATCCTCCCAGATGACTGAACTTCTCACCTTATGTCTAAGGGAGAGTCCAGCCACCCTACGGAGGAAACTCAGTCCAGCCGCTTGTATCCATGATCTCATTCTTTTGGTCATTACCCACAGTTCATGACCAGAGGTGAGGGTGGGAACGAAGACTGACCGGTAAACAGAGGGAACACAGTTTGAATGAATAGAAAATGTGTTACTGAATAGTCACGTCAGTCCTTAACAGTACTTGAGTCAATCAGTGTAGACATAGCGGTCATGCAACTGCCACACATATTTGATCTCAGCTAACTGATGAAAGTGAGTTCACACACCAGACGTGCTCTGTCTCTGAATTATTGTGCCTGTAGTTGAATACAATCTCAAATTTATACTAAGCAGCTGAACCCAGTATGGTGCTTATGTTCTACAACTCATGCAAGATGACAAAAATTATTATTATTTTTTTCATCTTGGTCTCAGTCTTGGTCTTGGTCTCGGTTTAGGCGGTCCTGACTACAAGTCTAGCATCCAGTTTTTTAACTTAAACCCATGAAACTAAGTGAAAACACACTGTGTGTATAAAAGAAAATAAATGTTTTTTTTTTTTTTTTTTTTAACTGAATTGATTGAAGAAGACATGACATGAACGTGGATGCTCTCTGGGTATTCCGGCTTCCGCTCACAGTCCAGAATCGTACATGCCTGTTTGATTAGTGCGCCAAACAGCTACATCAAGTGCAAAGCGGAGGCCGAACACGTCAAACTTAGAGCTGATGTCTTCATCATCAGCACCACTTCCTCTTCCATCCTATAGATAAACTGTGAAAACTGTTCTTCCTGTTGTCAAGTCGACTTTAATGCTGCTCAGAGCTTAAAAGGTCCCAAAGGGCAGCTTCACAGCAGAACAAACCAGACTACAGCTGGAGCAGCACCAGTACCGCAGATTCTTCCCGTTACTGCCACCTGAAAGGTGAGTATTTGAAGAATGCAGCTGATACTTTATAATCATAAAGGTGTATCAAGATTCAAGTTTTCAACTACTGCGTTGGTTGTTTTTCCGTAGACAACACACAGCGCAGAGATGTACCTCTTGTTTCATTTCACGTTGGTGTTACTGGGAGCCTCAGCATCCACTTTGACAACCCTCAACTCAATACAGCAGGTGCAGGACAAAGGTTTTGACAACGGTACTCGACATGGACTCAGGCTGCTGGAGTGGTACGTTCAGAACTGCCTGGACAACAACATGAAATCCCTGTGTGACCCCACAACGGGGATATTTGGATTTCACCCGTTTTGGAACGAAGAGAGTCTCCTTCCACCGGTTGCCAACAACCAATATGCATACTATACCCTTGGAAATCTGAATTATAAAGCTTTGAATAGCCTGCCATACAACATCACGAGGTACTATAACCACAGGGACAACTTAAGCAACATGGACAGAGTTCTGGTGAAATTCAACGAAAGCCAGAATTGCATTGGTGAGCTGTATATATCTGCACATTATGACCCACAACGCACATACAGAATTAGCTCAAAACTTGTGGCTGCACTTCGGGAACATCGTGGATAATTCTGAACGCACTGCTGCCAACCTGGATATCACACAAGTGTGACAAAATGTCACGCTTTGACGTCCTCAGTAATTTCCCCTCCTTGTTTGCTTGTCTGCATCAAAGTGTTTGTAACCTGCATGAATCCATACTTAATAAAACATTTAAAAGGTGAACAGTTTTGGGTTTTCTGTGAGTGTATATCCATTACAATCCTACTGATGGAAAACTTGGGTACTGTGGAAAGTGGAAATTTTACAGAACAGAATTTAGTGATTTGTGGAAAACCCATGTTTTATTCACTGTGTGCTCATCTTCTTCTCCTGCGTCTCTTATGACGGGCAGCTCAGTATTTCAGTGGTCAGCACTGACTCTTCACACCCAGAAGGTCCAGTTGGATCATGGTTCAGCTGCTCTTTCTGGGGGGGTTTTCCCCTGGTACTTCAGTTTCCTCCCACCCCAAAAACATGTTGTCTGGGCTAAATCCTGCCTGGGCGTCATTTACATTAGTCATAATGTTATTAGATTTTTAGGGGTAAATATTGGAATAATATGGTCCAATAAATAAATCTATCTAGTTAATGTGTGTGGCGGTGACAGAATAACACCCATGATTCCAATCACCCAGTAATCTCATTACAACAGCGTTGTTTAAACCCAGTACTCTTCCACGTCCCTGGCCAGCTCACCCTGATCCTGATCCATGCTCTGCATTTCACCTGATCTCATTTAGCAGAAGTTGATGAATCTGTGTGTATTTATTGAATATTGCTGTGTAATGTGGTGTGATGCAGTTACCAGAACAGGTTCCTCTATTTTGTGGTTATTGTTGTTGGTCGCTTATTTGAACTTCCTTCAGAAGAACATCTAGCCTGTGTAAACAAGTTTAAATAGCATAGTTTGTTTTCCGTTTTAGCATCTGTCAGAGACTCTTTCAGCTCTCTAATTCTTTGACGCACAGTTAACATGAAAGAAAAAAGGAGAAGTTGAGTTTCTTAGCTCTCTCACGCTGGCAATGATACCGTGTCAGCAGCGTAATGTGGATGAAAACCAGTAAAGAGGTGGTTAAAGGGCTGAAAGATTTCATTTTTTAAGCAGCTGTAAGTGCTCACAGGCTGTGTGCAGCAGAGATGAGGTGCAGGTGAAGAAATAAGTGTGACGTATATGCACAATATGACGTTTAAGCCTGATAAATGGAGAAAGTAGAGCCAATGTTGTTGAGCATTGGGGTTGCCACCCTACATGCGACATGTATCCTGTGGAATCTCCCGTAATGTGTCAATTCAAAGCTATAAAGAAAATATTCAACTGTCTTAAATGAAGTATCATTTCACCTCTTCGTTCCCTTGTACTGTGTCTCTTGCTTTTTCTTTAACTTTTGGGCCTTACTTCCGTTTCCCTGTATATGCTGCTCTCTGCCCTCTCAGCTGCCTCGTGGGGGTAAATCAAGCTTTTCCCGCTCTGAATCTGAATATGGTTGGATGTCCACCCTCATCTTCTTCTTCAACACTTCCATAGCCAGTTTTATTTATGTACGGGTGACGATGATGTAGACTGTAGACCTGAGAGCTGGATGTCAAAGGAACCAACCACAGAACCAAACCAACAGAAAAAGCAACTTCTCTCTCTCACTGCTTTGATATCAGCACCTTGAGAGCATTTAAGTGGTGCCAGGCTGACCTCTAGTGGTGAACATGGGCATTTTCCAGTTCATTCTTTATGCATTTTTTCCAATATCACATTAAATTACATAGATTACAGTGCTCTTATGCAACCTGCACAAGACCAATATCTTATTTATTTTATTGGTACAATATATCTTGGCTTTCTTTACTCCTTTTTTAATGAACACATTTACACCATCTCATAACAAATGAAGTGTGACATGTCTGTATTTTTTCTGAGTTGATCTTTTCTTTAAAAAAAAGTGTAACCCAAATATCCCAAAACATTAGTGCTCTACCAAGAAACTGTCAGGTTAAGATAGGCTAACACATCATCCATGGTCTTATTACTCTCTCAAGGTGTAATGCATGAATTATTTGTGCCTAAATTAACTGTCTGCAGCCTTAGTTAGCATTAATGCTCAACACAGCCTGAACAAAACCTTCCACGGTTGCCAGTTCTCTTTTAATATTTTTTTTTATATATTCTGAAATAAGTGCTAGTCATAGGCCATGTTTTTTGGGGGCTTGATTTTAAAGATATGTGTGGTGTGGGTGCGTAGTATTGCTCAGCTGCAGGATGAGATGTGGCTTTACTCAAATGAACTGACACTCTCTGCTCAGTCTCCAGACCAGTCTGCAGCTTTAAAATTAATACATTCAGACTTATTTAGCCATTTTATTCATATAGCCATTTAGCAGACGCTTTTATCCAAAGCAACTCCAAAGTTAAAACACAAAAAAAGTAAAAGCGCTTTAATGAAAGCACAATTAAAAATCAAAAAATAAAGCACAATTAATACAGTTCAAACCTGTATAACTAAAACAGTATAAAATAAAAACTACCTACAGTACTCAACTACCTAATACAGTGAAATACTACCTACCAGTTCAAGATGGAGAGAGAGGGTGACGAGAGAGTGTAGAAGAAGCAGGACGAGAGATGAGGGAAAAAAAGAGAATATGTCAAGACAGAAGGTGGTCCTGGAAGAGTTGAGTCTTCAAGAGCTTTTAAAGAAGACTGGTTCCTCAGATCTGACAGTGCTTGGAAGGTTGTACCACCATTGGGGGAGAAGGTGTGGAAACACTCCTGACTGCTGAGGCTGTACAGCTGGCTTTGCCAGACGATGCTCATATGCTGAGCATAGTGGACGGGAGGTAGCATGTGCCTTAACGAGATTAATTAAATAAAGGGGAGCCTTTCCAGATAGACCTCTGCAGGCCAGCATGAGTGGAATGAATCTAATGCGGGCGGCTACAGGTAACACACGTGTCATATTCTTGCCGTGTCAAAGTAATGCAGCAGCACATTCCTGAGAAGAGAACAGCTGTTTTAATAGGAATCAATAAACAAAAACCTTTACTGGGTTAAAGGATCTGTTTCCAGCCCCTTCAAGTGAAGGATTTAATTCAAAGACTGCAACATTAGATTTACTTTCTAACAAAACAACTCAAACTGAACAGAAAAAATAGACCAACCTGGTAAACAATGTAACAAATGTTGACATGGCTGCGGGTAAGTTTCGAGTCCTGTCCAGGGGTCCACCCCAGGTCGCCAGTCCATCGCAGACCAGGACTGTTCAGATGCCCTAATTTACCGTTCATCCTGATGTTGCTTAAAATCTTTATGTGAGCTGTTTGAGTGCCACATCATGATCAGGCTTATAATAAGCCTGAAGGAAAGTTACCAAGAATGTTACTTATTCAAGTACAAACCCGTTGTCACCACTAGAATACTAGTTCCTATGAAGCGAAGGCTGGAGATCGGTCTGTAGTAGGTTTCTCTTTCTCAGCAGGAGACCGACAACTGCAGTTTTTAGTGATGTTGGGAAGAGCAGAGACGTGAGCTATACAAAGGCTAAAACACTTATGCTTAAAGGCTTAAATGTAGAATGTCTTTCAGGTGTTGCACTGTCCTTGTTCCTCCAGAGCTTTATTGTTAATTGGAGTTAAATCGGTTGTTCATTCTCCAGAGAATGATAAGGTCATGATGTGATAGCAGACCTGATCTTCCATTTAGTCTAAAGTTCAAGGTATCTTTATTATTACTACAGCCAGTAGTACACACATACATCACTAAACAAATGTAAACAAATAAATGCAACAATATCTATCAAACACAAGTTACTGCTAAAGTGCATTATTCAGCGTCTTCAGTGGCAATGTTATAGATAGATAGATGGATAGATGGATAGATATACTTCATTGATCCCCCAGGGGGAAATTTAAGTATCACAGCAGCTTATGATAGAATAAAAATACGGGTTGGAAGAAATAAAATGTAAAAATATATAAATAAATATATATATACACACATAATTTTTTTTAATGCGCACATATATACAAACACACATATGCATAATGCAACAATAAATAAAGATAAAAATACAAATATATACATATTGTTTTGAACCTCTTTGTTAGCATTTCCTTAGACTGTATGTGCAACCTGAAGGCTGCATGTTAAAATCGGTCCATCAGCCACAATGGTTTGGGTTTTCTTCAATAATCTGACCTCAAACAGGTCTTGGAGGTCAACAAGGGGAGTTTCAGTAATTTTCTGCAAATCTTAACAGTCCTGCAAATGATTTTTCAATTTTACAGGAAAATAGAAGAAAACTTTGTTTTCAAAGTCTTGATGGAGGAAATCTAGCCTGTTATTAATGTGTTATTGAAACTTAATTAATTAGAAAAGATAGATGTGACTATCTAATTTGCATAACTCCTCCTTGTAAATGTCATAATCCATCTGAAGCTTATTTTTCTTCCACAGCTGTGGCATTTCTCCAGGGAGCTTTCACAGACTAACTGTTTATGAAATGAAGTGGTCAACAAAGTCTGCAGATTCCTGCCGTTATCGCTGACGTTCGACAGTCTGATGATTGATGCAGGTGGTCGTGTGAGAACTGTTATATATCATCAGATGGCAGGAAGAGGAGAAAAACAACAGTAAAGCATTAGTGCACCATTAAAACCTTCTAGTAGGACGCTAGAAAGTAAATGTTTTGTGAGTTTTAGGACAGTTCGAGTCAAATGTGATCATAGTAACATTCAAGAAATGAGTGAGATAATTCTTGCCCAATTCAGTCCAGTTATCCCCACTGGAAGAACATTAATGTGTCCATCCATCATCTATACCTTCTTCTTCCTAATCAGGTTCTGCTGGAGTTTATTCGAGCTCTCTCGAAGCTCAGATCACTGAAACAAATAATTCTCCCGTCACTCCTGCCCCGCAGACTAGTTTCTCTCTACTGTATAGTAGACACATGAAGACAGGTGGAGCCTCTGTCTTGCTGAAGCTGCTAAAGCGACTGGTTTTGAATTTGACTTTTGGAGGCAGCTGCTCTCTTCTCTTCCTGGACCTGCATTTGATCAATTCCAGGCCATTCTGGCTGACTTTCACCCCCGCTCCTCTGGAGGTTGTACAAACAAATTATTTTTGGCATATATATTTATTATTCATTTTAAATTTTTACAAAGTGCAACAGCGTACAACAGTGCCTGCCCCCCCGGTCAAAGGAAAAAGACAAAAAAAACAAAACAGCACATAAATAAGTCAACAGCAACACAGTCAAGACAACAGGGAGTGAATATACTACTGGTTAGTAATCTTATCCTCCAAAAAATGGTAGTATATAATGTGTAGAAGGTGTATAAAGGTGTATACAATGATTAAAAACTGCGAGGTCAGTCATTCACTGTCACATTCATTGAAGAAATTTTAACACAGGGTCCCATATCTGGCCAAGTGCATTGCTCCTATCATCATTATTATACCTCAGTCTTTCCAGATTCAGCGTCTTTGCCAATTCCCCCAATCACAGGTCAAATGTGGGCACTGAGTATTTCTTCCACACTCTCAGGATCAACTTTTTAGCAATCATGCCAAACAAAACAGCTGTCTTCTCATATTTGTTGGCTGATGGGTATGCACTACAGGCCCCAACAATGGCAATGAGTGGATCTGGGTCCCTGTGTTTCCCAAAAGCCACTGAAAAAAATGAAAAGTTCTCTTCCAAAAAGAGTGAAATTTAAAGCATGACCAGAAGGAGTGTGTCAAGTTGCCAATTGTAAACTGGGGACACGTTGGTGAAGAAGCTACTTAGCTTCTATCTCGAGTAGTAGAGCCTATGTAACGTTTTGAATTGTAGAAGACTGGGCCTGGCATTGACAGTTGACAAGTGTGTATACTCTTCAAACATTCACTCTATACCTTATCAGTTATTTGTTGCCCCAGCTCATCTTCCCATGCTTTCTTAATCCCAGTCGTGTCTACAGCCACATCACAGAAGATTTTATGGAAATACGACACCGACCCCTGATTGACAGGATCAAATTTATTTATTACCTCAAGGGCCTTATCTTTGGTAAGAATGCCAAAGTCAGGCATATTTTTCCACACAGTCCCAGATCTGCAAATATCAGAAAAAGCTTGATGAAGAGATGTTATATACGGAACTCATTTGGGCAAAAGATGCAAAAGTCCAACTGACTTATAGATGTCCTATTACACCTTTCAGTCTTCATGACTGGAAAACAGAATCACTGAGGCCTGGAGCAAAGGATTGATTTCACAAACAAGAGTATCAAAGTAAACTTCTGGGGCTTTTATGTGCATTTGTATTTATTTATTTATTTATTTACTATTTTTGATCCCCAAGGGCAAGTACAGCCTCTGCATTTGACCCATCTATGGGCTGCTGTGCCCAGGGTGGTGGGCTGCTATGGTGCGGTGCCTGGGGGGTGGGTGGGGGTTTCAGGTGCCTTGCTCAGGGACACCTCATCCATGGATGTGGACGTGGGGAGGCACTTGTTCAGGGCTCCACTTGCCCACAGCCAGCTGGGATTGGTACCAGCTGGGGATACCAGTTCTCTTGCTGGTATGCCATGGAACCCCCTTTTGCATTTGTTTCCAAATTCTTGTTGTGTTGTCTACAACAAAACTATTAAAGAGATTTACTAACTTTAGTAGGGCTATTAAAGAGAGCAGTCAAGGACGTATCATAACAATGCAGATATTCCAAAAGTAACCAGACTGGACAAGAATTAACGAATGACAGGGGGCCTTTCTTCCACCGCGCCAGGATGGATAGATGGGAAGCCCAGTAGTTATAGGTTTATGGTCTGGTAAGGAGAATCCACCTGCTGTCTTGGTTTGCACAAGTGCTTTTTGGAAATTCTAACATTTCAGTAGCCTCATACGAAGGGAATAATAAAAGAGTCCAGTTGTTTGAAATATGATACACCTATAAAACATGGGATTGAAATAAATGGAGAAAATGTGGTAACACCACCATCTGAATTGATCTTTCCGACCAGAGAGTGGGAAGGTTTTACAAAAGTCAATAATCCTCTGAAGTTTTTCAACCTTGTTCTGCCAATTTACTCGTGAGAGATTTTTTTGTTACAGTTACACCCAGATATGAGAAAGTGCTGTGAGCTATCCTGAATGGTATGGGCTGCAAATAAGCTGGATCAACCACTGGAGGGAGAGGCATTAGTTCACTCTTATTCCAGTTGATAGAAAAACCTCAGAAGCTAGCAAATATGTCAATCAATGTCAAAAGGGGAGTCAGCACCTGTGGATTGAAGACATAAAAGAATATCGTCGGCATAAAGCGAGAGATCATATATATGACCATAGATCTCAATAGGAGATATCAGGGGGTTTTGCCTGATGCTGGCAGCCTGGGGTTCAATAAAAGCTGAGAAAAGAAATGGAGATGGTTTGCAAAGGGACAAGAAATATTTTGATTAGGGATAACTAATCAGCCGGGTCTGAGTAAATGAATTCAATCCATTTAGTGAATAAGGGACCAAATCCATTTTTTTCAAGTGTGTACATCATATAAGGCCATTCTACTTGATCAAACACATGCTGGGCATCTAGTGAAATAACCACAGCCTCATCAGGATGTTTCGCAAATAGGACATTTAAAAGGCAGTTCTGATTAAAGAACATATATCTACCTGGCATGAAGCCCGTCTGATCAGGATGGGTAACTGAACATATGCATTCTTTGAGTCTGTTGGCCAGAATTTTCCCAAGAATTTTGGTTTCAAGAGGCAACAACGAGATGGGACGATAAGATGAGACCTCCTTTGGATCTCTAATTTCCTGCTTAGAGATTAGTGAGATATTGATACTGTATAGAGTGGGAGGCAATCTGGATGCTTGTTTGGAGTGATTCAACATACGCAAAAGTAGACATAAGTTTGGACTGAATATTTTAAAAAACTCCATGCTGAAATTGTCTGGACCAGGTGCTTTGTTTTTGGGGAAGGCAGAGACGACAGACTCAATCTCCTGCTGAGTTATGTCGGCTTCCAGTGTCTCTACTGAATCTGATGTTAGTTTCTGTAAATTTAGCCGTTCAATTTTCCCATTATTTTAATGTTTGAATTTCCCTGTGAATAGTAAACATTAGTCTGCAAAGCAACCACGGATTTTATCTGGATCTGTGAGTAAAGTACTGTCTCCTAACTTAATAAGATGTATGGCCCTAGAAGCCTGTGACTGTTTAAGCTGGTGGGCTAGCTTATGGGGTCTCTCGCCAAGCTCAAAGTTCCTCTGTTTAACTTCTCTAATTCGTAATCCTTCAGCATGGTGTTATTTAAGCACCAGCTACATCTCCCTTTTTTATAGTTCAGTTTAAGAGTCAGAGACACAGGGGCATGATCTGAGTATTTTGTGATTTGCACAACCTGATACAGATGCTAACAACTTAGAGTCTAATAAAAAAATAATCAATGCTAGAGTAGGACATATGTACCACAGAAAAGCAGGAAAAATCCTTCTTAGTGGAATAGGATGGGACTGCAATAATTTTTAAAGAATCTCACCACATTTAGATAAACTAGATTGTCTGTCAAGGCCAGGTTAAAATGCCCTCCAATAATTATGCTGGAGGTAGACAGATTCAGCACAACCTTGAAAAGATTTAGAAAAAAGATGGGGTCATCAAAGTTGGGTCCGTACACATTGATTGGTGCCAGTGAAAGAGAATTTAGCATTCCACTTACAATTAAATATCTACCCCTTTGATATGAGATTGTTTGGGTCTGGATAAATGGTTATTCTTTCTAATTAAAATTGCAACACCTCTCAAGTTTCTGCTAAAATTTGACTGATACACACGAGAAGCCCATTATGGACAAAGAACGTGTTGAACCATGTTGGACCTGTTGCTGTCTTTTTAATGTGGATTTCCTGGACAAAACAAATATCCACTTTCAATGAACAGAGATGTGCATATACTTTTCCTCTTTCAGACGACTATTTATCCCTCGTACGTTCCAGCTGACCAGGTTAACCTCGCCATTGCTGTATCTATGTGGATCCGTTAACATTCATTTATACACCTTTTATTAACGAGCTGTGGCGACAGAAGTGCAAAAATAGCCCTCCCAGAAACAGAGACCACTGCCCCCCTTCACACACACACACTTCCAAACATAACAGAATCATACCCAAAACCCAGAGCATATCTGCTACCAGATGGCAGCAACAAACTCTGCAGAGAGGAGATGAGTGCAGTTGGCCTGTGCCTTTCTACTAACTCTAGCTCTATATTAACGGTGAGCGTTCGTCAGCAGTCTTACTGCAGCTGGAGTTGGTGTGGATCAGGAATCTCAGGGTTTCGTTCTATCAGATCATCAACACCTGGTCAGAAGACTCCTAAAACCCTGGCACTGTGTGGGAAAACAAAAGAAAAAATAATTCATAGGACGAAAACTCAACAACCGTGGAATACGTGGAACGATGATTGGAACCTTTAGACAAGTAGCCTGGCCAGCTGTTTCGGTTACATTTTGGGAGGTTGGTAGGAGAGGTAGGAGTAATCCAACAAAGAATCCTTTATTTCCAAAATGACTGAAGAAACACAGGACAAACAGGACTGACCAGCAAGCACAGAGGGAAAGACAAGACCTTATATGCAGACAGGGACTGATGAGACACAGGTGAACCAGATCAGGAAGTAAAACAGAACAAAACCAATCAGTAAAACAGACTACTAAAATAAAACAGGAAATAGGGTTAACATAAATGGCAAGATGACCAGAAACACCAACACTACACTCAAATCCTGACAGTTCCCTGTGAACAGGTTTAGTTTCCATGCTCCGTGTCCTATATAATTTCCCCATCCCTTTTTCAAGCAGCATATAATCATTGACAGCCACCGCTTTGTTTTCAGAGTGACCTCTGAACGCATCATGCAAAGAGCTGTTAGGTAACTGTGGGAGTGCTTATCTCTTCGGCTGATGTTTTTGTCAGGAAAACAGTCAGGTGGCCAACAATGGTCATCCTTCCCATCGCTGTTACTGATCTGGCTATAAACATGACAGGTAATCTCTGGTAAATCGCTTCACTTTTATGGCATGGTCTATGGCACCAATTCAAATCAAAAGTCATCTCAAGGCACTTTACTCAGATTACAGGTTCCATATAGCTCAATCAAAAACAAGATAGTCATTGTAATACTTGTGTTTTCTTGTTAATTTGTGACAGGGCATGTAAAAGCATATGAGTCATCTGATTGGATTGAGCCAGTAACCCTTTAATCGTAACAAAACGGTATCTAACTGAAAATAGCAAATAAATCTTTACTCAGGTCTACTGTTCAAAACCTTCCCTGTCTGGGGGTTCAGTCAACGACCTTGTTGATAGCTTCAATGGTAAAATGTTAAATGTTATGGATACTATTGCTCCTGCCAAGGTGAAGATTATCTCTGGAAGGAAAAAGTCTCCATGGAGAAACTCCACACTAGTGAAAAATGAAAAAAGAGAGTGTTGGAAAGCCGAGCGCAGATGGAGAAAAACAAATCTTCAAGTTCATTATGAAATCTATAAAGAGAAACTTCACTGTTAT
>JBAMYA010098697.1:0-20706 GCA_037176975.1 Arrhamphus sclerolepis | reverse complement strand
TGTAGGGTTGGACTGTGGGTCAGCCATACCAGTGCGCATCCCAAAGTACCATGCAGTCGACAGATGCAGGTAAACATCACAAACATCACCATGACAGCACCTGAAAAAAAAGAGAAGAGACCGAGAAGATAAACAACATTGATTTCAGGCCTTCAAATTTTTAATGCATCTAATAAGGCTATTTGATTTGCTTCATTTGGTCACGAGGATTAATACAGCTGAGTATCATCTACAGAGCAATGAAAATTTATGTTATGCATCCCAATGACTTTCCTAAAAGAAGCATGTATAAAGAGAAAAGCATCAGTCCAAGAACAGAACCCTGCAGGACTCCACAGCTCACCCTAGTATGACTGGAACAACCATTATTTACATGGACAAACTGAAATTGGTTTGATACATACGATGTGAACCATTTTAATGCTGTTCCTTGAATTCCAACAACCTTCTCTAATCTATTAAGAACAATTTTGTGGTCAGTGGTGTCAAATGCTGTGCTGAGATCCAAGATGATGAGAACAGAGACAGATCCACTGTCAGAAGCCACGGGAAAGTCATTGGTGACTTTGACCAATGCAGTTTCTGTACTATGATGAGGTGTCAAACCTGACTGAAGCTTACCATTTTGTTTCTACAAATGTGATCATTTAGCTAATTTGAAACAATTTTGTCCAGAATTTTGGAAATAACAGGAAGGTTGAAAATAGGCCCTGCAGTTAGTTATCTATCATGAAAGAAATTTCTTTTAAAAGCAGAGAAGTACCAGGGTCCAGTAAACATGTACTGTACATGGCTTTGAGTGAAAAGCAACGGAGGTGAATTCGCAAATATCAATCGGAGAGAAATGGTCTACATAAAACCCAGAGGATTCCAAGGTCTCTGTGCTGTCTAATGCAGTCCCCATAGTTGTTAGGAAAAGATGAATCTGACCTTAAAAAAGAAGTTCATAAAATCATCAGCAGTTAAATGAGATGGAATGCATGAATCTATGGAGCTGTGACTGAGTCAGCCTGGCAACAGTGCTGAAAAGAAATTAGTGGTTACTTTGATATTCTCTAATTAATGATGAATAATAAGTTTACCTAGCTTTCCAAAGAGCTCTTTTATGCATAAACAAACTATCTTTCCAAGCTAGATGGAATTCTCTTAAATTTGTAGAGCGCTATTTCTTTCCAGCTTTCTACATTTCTGTTTAAGACTCCACATGTCTGCATTATACCAGGGCACAAACTTTCTAGAATTAACTACCATAGTTTTCATAGGAGCAACAGAACCCAGAGTTAAATGCAGGAACTATAGAGCCATCTGCAAGACTATCAATGCATGAAGGATCAAGACCTTCTGAGTTGTCCATAGTAGCATGAATAGGCAGCAAGTGTCCAGTTTTCTCCTAGAGCTTAATGACAGAAGTGTCAGAAAAGTCTCTACTGTAATATATCTTTTTTTATTATATATGACATCATTGTGACATGTGAACTGGAACGAGATTAAAGAATGGTCAGATAAAACTGGGTTTGGGGAAAAAGATTGTTAAGGACTTGACTTCAATATCATAGGTTAGAACCAAGTCCAACGATGAACTACAGCGGTGAGTGGGTCCCTCCATGTGTTGACTGAATCCAACTGAGTCAACTAGAGCAGTAAAACTAGAACTAAGGCTGTCATTCTCCACATCCACATGGATTCTGAAATCACAGACTATGATGACCTTATCTACCTGGAGAACTAGATCTAAAATGAAGTCTGAGAAATCAAAAAAAAATTGTGAACAAGGACCAAGAGGACAGTACACAATAGCTTGGCGTATTGGTGATTGTGACTTAGAGTCTGGCATATATAGACTCATTTACCAGGTTTTCAAATGAGGTATAAATGTTTTGACCTAAAGCTGAATTATTAACTAGAATTATAAACTGTACCCTCCTATAAATACAAGTATGACTAGGTGACTAATATAATCTTCTTGCCGCAGCCAAGTTTCTGTAAGACAAAGAAGGTCAAAATGATGATAAGTGATCAAATCCTTTGCCATAAGAGCTTCGGAAGAAGGAGATTTAATATTCAACAACCTACATTTGATCAACATACTTCTGTCCTCATTCAATTTACTGATTTTAATTGGAATTAAATTGGAGGGAGTCACATCTTTTCCATAGTTATATTTAGATTTTTTTATTTTTTTTATTTGGATGGTCTTATTGAATAAACAGAAGAATTAAAATATCATTTTGATGTGAGCAAACTTAATAAAATAATTGTGAATCATAAAAAGCACATTCACAATTGGACATAGACAAATGATATATAGAGCCTCTTAGTAAAATGACACGCATGGTATTAACACCTTGCTTTAATTGTGCTCAGTTATCTGTATAGTTTGGTTTAACTTTGCTATGCATTCATTTTGCTGGCATTTTGTATTGCCCTTCACTATCAAACATTCATGTCCTCTACAGTAGTGTATTTTTAAAGCCTACCAGCAGAGCTAAAGCTTAAAAATTATTAATGTAGTGTGTAGTGCGGCTAAATCAGCCATTTCTCTCCTCTCTATGTACTTTATCTATTTGTAGACAACTCTCCAAAAGCAGCAACATTCACCATATACAAACACATCACATGCTTATACTTCACCTTTTGCTATCTCTTTCTGGACATGCGATTTTAATTCATGATTTATATATGCAACGAGAAAACACCAGCCTGAGTTTGACTTGATATTTAATTGGGAAGAAAATATTTGCTGCCACACGTCACTAATTGAAAGTTTCCTGTTGTCGCTCAACTCCTTTTGTGCTGTATTTGGCAGGGCTGTTAAGGATTTTGGTGTGGAGATTGCTCAGTCTTGCGTGGAAACTGACCTTTTGCGAAGCCCTGTATGAAGCCATTTGCACCTGCTGGTTGCTGTGGACTGAGTGATTTAAGAGCTTGTCAGTAGTTACTCTGGTCATAATGACACACTTGATTTGCTGCCGAAAATGTGATGCATGAAAACCAGATCTTGACACTTTCAGAAATTTGTGAAAATATACCAATTTGAAGTGTCTCGAAAAAGAAGAAAACAAAAGAAAATCCCCCCCAAAATCCCATAACACATCACTGATGCAAAGAAAGAAAAAAAAAGAGCTGCCCAATCATTTCTTAAAATAACAAACAAGTGAGGTGTTCTGTTAAGCATTTTAAAATATTAGGAACCAAAAAGGTTGAATAAGACAGAGCTAATTATGGTGCAGACATAATACCTATTCTCTGTATCCCAAGTGATTAAGGATCATTGTGTGTCGTAAAGATAAACTAACAAACTGAGTGAGAGACCCTTTGTTCTCATACGTACGTGAGAATCATTTCAGAGAAAAACATTAATAGAGCCTGCGAAAACATAAAGACCTTACGTACAAGTCATAAACTGACCCCAGTCCACATGTAGTGGTAGATGTGGGTTTGATTAGCGGCTGAAGACAATAATAAACAACAAAGAATAAAAAAGTCCACATAATTGACAGAAACAACTGTAAAAGCAATGGGCGGTGAAATCCCAGCTTTGAGCAACATAGTTAATAATAAACAGTGCACAGAATGCATAACAGCTCCCTAAAACTGAACTGTGTGGCACTAATGAGGGGGAGGACAGTAAGAACATGCTGCTACCAATAATTTGACAGAATTGTCCCTTCGGTTACCAGACTCGAGGGCCACAACTCTACCAATACTTGTTCACACTATCTGCAAGTTCAGGATACTGTATGTCTGCGATGTGCGCTGCCACGTATTCAAAAAGAACACAATTTTGATTGGCTGAGCAACATAATGCTTTCAAACGCCTTTAAGCTAGAACACATGGACTCTGATCTGCTCTGGAACTCGTTTATTTCTAATTAGTGCTGAGTACCCGTGTGTTGTCTCTGCGCCATGCAGTGATATCAAACTTAATTGCAGGACGCGAGGATTACACACACAGGAATGATCAACCAGACCAAGCAGGTGCACTGCATCAGTGGCGCAGAGGTCCAGTTCAAGCTAATATGAGTCAACAAAACATCACAAGGGTTGTTTTTTTGTTGTTTTTTGTAAATCGTGATTTTTTTTTAGGTTGAAAGAAATCATGTGATGTTACTTGAAAACATAGAAGTCCTTGGCACATCTCCATAAAGCTTGTTGGTAATCTTTGCCAGTCCAACTTTGAAAACTGAACATTCAAAACAGTTTTCTCCTAAAGAAATGGAAAATAAGAAGAGAACCAAGAGAAAAACAAAACAAAACAAAACATTTTCTTTCAGCAGTGTTGCTGTCTTTACCTAGTGTTAACCACTGGCATATTGGATAGTGGTTAATGTGCCTAAGTAAATATAGCTTCTCTTTTCTTTTTTTTTACGTGTCTCTAGTGGCTTTTATCAACATTAAGCAACTAGGTCAGAGAGTGGAACACATGCAGCAAGGGCTGCAGGCCAGGTGTTGAACCTTCAACCACTACAGCATCCTACGACTGTATTACAATTTCCTAACATTTGTGTCTGTAGAACCTCCATGGTTCTCCAAGGTTTGTTTTCACATTGATGTTTTGCTCAATTTAAAATGCTTTGCTGTTTGAATTTTTTTCTATGAAATGGACTTTTTTCACAGTCTGCATCTATATGCAAGTGTGCCGTTTGATTCTTCTATGATAAACAGAAGGCCTTGAGTAGTTTTCATATTTTAGGTAAAGATGTTGCACAGCTTTGTGTGTACATCTGGAGTCCTGGCTTGCCTCACAGGGGATGAGGCAAAGAGTTAGAAAAAAAGAGTTAGAAAACCAATAGTAAATCGAGTACTCTTACCTTTTTCTGTATAAAATATATCCCTGTTGGTGTCACTATAAATATTTCCATTGGCAGACACTGAGCTGCAGGGCCTGCAGAGTGTGGATTTTAATGAAGAGTGGCTACTTAAAGGAGTTTAAACAACACATACTGTAGTTGTTCTCCCAGGGGACTTTGCAAATGAGATAAGAGTTTTACTCCTCCAATAACAAGATATTTTTCCAACTATTTATTTGCCATCCTTCCCTGAAGGGTGTTACATGTGTTTGAGCTAATATGCTCTTTTGGGCCTGTTTCCATTATTGCTGAGTATGCACTTCCAAGTCGCCTGCATCTGCTGTCAAGAGCCTATTATACCTAAAATGGATGGTACTTACAGCTTGTATTCCTGATAAACCTCACTATCTAACCCTTATTTAGGAATGTTTTGTTTTTTGTTTTTTTGTTTGTTTGTTTTTTTCTCTCCACATATTTAGTGGTAGGTTCATTGCCAATGTGACAGATTTAGATGAACGATTACTCACTTGGCTTGGAGTCAAAAGTCATATGACCTCTTACTATAAGCAGACAGATTTTGTAACACAATATCCAGTTAGACTGGAGAATGGCTGTGGTGGTGCCAGGCCAATTTAAAGGGAAGCAACGACTTGGAGGATAATTGAGCCTGCATGTTTCAGACAACTTGGTGCCATTACATAATAACATTTCTACTGTAAATGTCACTGTTCTAATCAGCTTGCAAACAACAATGCAACAATACCACTTCTGTAGTCTAACACAGTTTGAATAGAAAGTTTTAAAGTGTAAAAGTCACAAAAAACTGAGACTCTCAGGCTCTGAATATTCAGCCCACACACACCAAAACTGGATGATGGAGCAAAAAAAAAAGAAAGAAAGAAAGAAAAAGTAATTTTCCTTCAACACTCCATACCCTACTTTCAAAGTAATCTATTTTCCTTAATCAGATTCACAAATTTCTTTCCAACCAGAGGAATGCAGAGGGAGATGGACTCACAAGCCAAGAAGCCTAGAAAAAAAGCGATTTCTTTGAGAAAGATGTACTGAGAGGATGTGTTATTCTGCAGTATGAGCACCATTTTTTTAATGTCTAAACCTAATCAATGGCCTTTTAATGTCTCAACTGGGCTAAATTGTGTCTAAAAGTTGAAGTTAAGAGTGAGAGCAAACAGAAATGTTCCGGTGTTCCAAGGAATTCCTTTATTCAGACCCAAGCTATCATTATAAATAAATATTAATAACTATCTTAAAATGTGTGTTTGCTGTCTTCTAAAAAAGTTTATGTTTGGGTTTTTTCTCAGAGGAAACTAAAATATTATTATTATCATTTTTACAACAGCAATAACAACAATAATAATAATAATAGTAGGATAAAATATGGCCCACGTGTGAAAAATTCTGTTAATAACATTTGAGGTGAGTGAAAACATATTTTATGAAATATTTTACAATTTTACTGATCTTTGTTGAGATGAGAGCAGTGTTTGAGTGGCAGGTTTGGAGTGAATGCTTCAAAAAAGAGGAATATTAGATATAAAGACTGCAATCATATCTTTCTTTCATCATTATAGCTTTATAGGTCATCATTGATTTAACTGCACTGTGGTTGATGGGTCATAGTGTTGGTGTTCAAGGAGTAAATCAAGATGGTTTTTGAGCTACTACAACTTTGTCACTGTTGGGAAATAAGGAAAAAAAGTCTGGAAAATATCAGCCAATTCAATTTCCAGGCAGAATATTTTTACATAGCAGTTTAACCTTCCATGAATTGTCCAAAAAAAAAAAAAAGTAAACTGCATATATACATATCAAACGTGTTTGTGAAACACGTCTGACCAAAGTTTTTAAGGACATGATAACAGAGGCAGTGTGTAAACTGTTCCCTTGTTTTACTTAAAATGTCAAGTGTGTATCTTTAAGACAACTTTAAAAGCGTATATATTGCTCTGTGGAGCAAAAGTACACCCACATCCACTTAAGAAAGTACTGGGATATCATGAAACGGACTCAGATGTCCTCATTGGTTGGCAGTCATCAGATCCTTCCAAGCTTAAAACTTTTTTTTTTCCACTTTTGCACCTTTTTTATGACTGTTTCAGGAACTGAAATGACACTGCAACACTAAGTGCAGTTATTCTCATGTCCATCTATTTCAGTAGATCAAGTTTTATGACACAAACTACAATGAGCTTTACAGATTTACAGTCAGTGATCCAAACAATATGGATGTGAAAGAAACTACAAAAGTATGTATAAATGACAAACAACTCTTGAGGAACACGTTTGGAGCCATTTATGCTGAGCTGCAGATGCACAAAGGGACATCTGTAGATGCTACAATGTGTAGTTCTTATTATAGGAGCTGCTCAGAGTACGCTAGAATAGGACCACACGTTCTATGTTGTCACCAAACATCCTTTTTTTTCCCTTTTCTTCCCTTTTTTACAGAAGGCAGTATTCTGTGTATGTCAGTCCACTCTAGAGTTTCAAATACTCTTTTTTTTTTTTTCAAACTCAGTGGAGCTTCAGAGAGCAGCTTTTAAAGAAAGATCAAGGAAGTTGTTTCTAAAGTGTAGTTTGGGGCTTAAGTCTGGCTTGAAAGCAGCTTTTTGTGACTCCATCTGTCACTTTGTGCAGCACAGCAGTGTTGCCTGTTGCTTGACAGTTTACTATTATTTGCTCTGTTAACAGAAATATGACAAAAACAGAGGGAATAAACAGCACACAAGACACTGTAAGTGAAAACGTAAGCAGCGTGTTTAAGCGAAGCTGTTTGGATAGAGCAGGTGTTCATTTACCTGCTCATAATCATTTCAACCAGACTAGAGCACTGAAAGCTTGACACACAAGGCCACACTGAGAAAAACAACACCTTCTTTGTTGAAATGGTGGAATTTGATATTTTGTTAAATATACAAAAATGCTATTGACACCCTAAAATCATTAAGTGAAGACTAACAGACCTACAATAAAATTCTAAAATGAATGCCCCCTTAGAATTTGCACATAATGACAAATTCCATTCTGTGGCAGTTCCAGTGATAGAACATTCCTAATTATACGTCAACACATGTTTATCAAATGTACATTCCCAATGTATTCTGGAAGAAGAGCAAAAATGAGACGAAAAAGCATTTTGTGTATTTCGTTTAAGTCATGATTTGTGGTATTCACAGAACAGCCGATTCCACTCCCCACTGAGTATTTCATCCACTGCGCACAGCTGTGAGTCGCTGGCCCACTTTTCTGAAAGTAATTCAGCTTACAAAGAAAAGTGTTCCTGTAGGTACTGTTCCTTACGTTTGGAAACAGCTTCATGATAAACTCAGAAGCATAGCCTTCTGCCTTGCTTCTTTTTTTATTTATTGTTTTTTTTGTTTTTTTCCCATCTCTGTGTTGTAGCAAAAATGCATAAAAGATACACACATAAAAGACACAAGAAGATAATGGAAGTCTTTTACTCATATATATATATATATATATGTGTGTGTGTGTGTGTGTGTGTATATTTATATACTATAGCTAAGGACCTTCTGCCAGTCTTCCAGAAGATCATGTAAATCACCACTGCAAGATTAACACCACAGAAGGAATCTCCACAGTGAAGAAGACTGTTCCTCCCATTATGATGACACCTTATTTCTTTCTTTGTAGCCTTGATCTTAGCTTCCAAAGTCAGTCATTAACATGAATGCCCTGCCAGTAATCAGACACTCACATTTGTGTAAAACTCTTGCTGTACCAGGAGGCAGGGGTCAATGATGTCAAGAAAATATAGCTGATGCTGCCAACCAAGCAGCAAGAGGGACTGAGGCTGCGAACTGGAGTAGTGTCAAAGCCACCATCCAAGATTAAAGACAAAGTTCATCTTGAAGTTCTTTACATAGGACTTAATATGATAAGTAATGAATTAACTTAATAAAGAAAAAAAAATTAAAAACTGCACAAGAATGCAGATCAAAACACATATGCAGACAAAGTTGGATCAAGCAGGCTTTGTGATGTTCAACCCCATAATCGTGCTCTGATCCGCCACTCTAGGGAACCTCGTGTTGTTCACAGCAGCATAAGAACATGCCATGACAACACAAAAGCTGATGCTGAGGTTTGCTAGGGTGTAAAATACAGGCTTACAACGGATGCCATAACCAAGTAGGTGGACCAGTGTACAAATGCATCTGCGCCAAGTCCCGAACATGATGAGAGATGGGGGACTCAAAGAATGAAGAGTGGCATTTCAAAATTCAGACTGAGAAATCGTGGATGGCAAAAAGTCAATAGACATATGAATAACAAGGAGCACAAGTGTGAAAAAATACCCGGGTTGAAAGCAGAAGGAGAAAAGATTTGGAAAAGTGAACAAACAGTGGTGCCCGTGGCGACTGGAATACTCAAAATGGTGGATTCTGGGAACAGCATCACCTGCAACCATTTTTCTGCACCATGGTTGATGTAATTTTGTGTTGAGTCGCTTGTTCTTGTTTCCACATCAGAAACATGGCTTTCTGGCCACAATTTTCCATGGAGACCACAGACTGGGATATTCAGTCGTTTAATTGGGTTTCTTTGATTGCTGCTAACTTGTTGTCAGAAAAGATCTTGACCCACATCAAACATCACACATGTCATTGCTCCATCGCCAGTGTGAAAGCATATCACACAGTCATCCACGATCACTGACCATGCACAGGAGAATGCATGCTGAAAACCTTGCTGGAAATAACCTTTTCTTGAAAACCATTCTTATAACAGCTTATAGTGACTTTTCTCTTACGCTTGTAGCGATCTGTAGTGTTTTAAGCTGCATAACAATTGATACCATAGACAGTCAAGTCTGCAGCCCTTGTTGTTCCATCTCTACGATGTTTAAACTGTCATGAATATGCATCCGCATGTTATCATTTCGTGATATTTAACAACATAAATACACTATTTGGGCATGGGATGCAAGCTCAGGGCTGATCACCCTGTAGCTGTCCACCTTTAGGGAGGGTGTATGTGTGAATGGCTGTAACACCCCATGATGATGATGATGATGATGACGATGCATCCCAAAATTATTATTCCAACCATACTTCCTTTAGTCAGTATTCATTTGCAATTCTTGCATGTGCTTGCAAATAGCATCTTGCCGTGTGTTTCTTTGGAATCTGGAATGTGAAATAGCTTTGGCAAATCACGGTTGGATATGCTGTGAGCCAGAAAAGCAGATTATGAACCTTAACAGGCACCGGAGCAGCTTCTTCCCCACAGCAGGCACTTGACAGAACAGTTATCAAACACTGGAACTATAGAGTTGTCATTTATCCTTATTTTCATGTTGCACTATGATTTATTGCACATCTCATACGTATATAGACAGTTTATATGTATAGCACTACATGGCAATGTCTGTGTTTACAAGCTGAAACAGGGCGCTAACCCCTGACTGTACCTTCATAAAAAATAAAACAATAAATTAAAAAAGACCAAATGTAACATTTAAGTGCTGAAACAGGGTTTACAACAGGCTCAGTAGTAAATCAAGGTCACTTCCATCAGATCACACCAAGTCTGTAATCTTCGCAGCCAGAGCAAATCACATTGATAAGCTTGTTTTCTTGTTTCTGCCATGTTTCTTGTAGCTTGTGCTAGCTTCTCATTTCATTTCGATTCGTAACAAATTTCCACTCCAAACACCAATATATATTTTGGATCTTCCACTTTTTTTGTACATAAAGGCTCTCACCTTAGATAGCTGCTTTTGCTCATGATGTAATATGAAAAACCTCAACAAAAAAAAAACATATCTATGAAAATATTAGCAAGTTAAAGATCAAATGTACCTTAAAGTGCAGCAGCAAAAACTCAGTTTTCTCCAGTTGAGTCTTTTTAGCACCGCCAGACTCAGAAGTCAATTACCAGATCCACAGATTACAGTCTACATCAGTGCTACACAGGTTCAACAGACAAACATCAACTGCACAGAGAATAGTGTCTGAAGCAGGTCTTCACGGTTGAATAACTTGAGATAGATGAAGAGATTTGCTTTGGACAATATAAATATAAGCTCATTAAGCCAGTAGAAATATGTAATGCAGTCTGATGACTCCATATTTGACTTTTGATTCCAATTACGAGGCTTCTGTGAGACACACTGAAGGGTAACATATGGTATCTGCATGTGTGATTCCCTCCATGGAAGCATGGAAGGGGAGGTGTGATGGTGCTGGAGTGCATTTTGACAATTTATCCAGGCACTCGCTTCTGTAGCAAAATGTCTTTCAGTCTAATTTACACTTAGTGGGACTTTCCTCTTGTTTTTCAACAGGTCAGTGACCCAAGAAAAAATATGTTTCCAACCTTGGTCAGGTGGCCGTGTTTAATGAGTGCAATACTTTGGTCAATGTCAGCTTTGCCCGGATGTCACCTTCGTTTTGGATATGGTCGTTTGCATAAGGTTGACCTTTTGACGTGCTGCCTGGACACTGACATGCCTTATAAAGTCACTGACCATGGCAGAGCACCATGGTGAAACTAAACAAAGCCATTTGTTGACTGAAGCATTGAAAGGAATACATTTTTGTCCAGTGTACATGTTATTATGAAATAAATCTGACCATTTTTTAAGTAAATAAAACTAGAAAATCTCAGAGGATGAAAACTTTACTTTAGTTGACCTTACGTACATAACGGTGTTATTTGGAATACCCACAACAATGAAATTTAGATCGTGCCAGTTAATGTTCTGAACTCGTATTTGAGTAGTTTATACTGACACAATAGAATAGCTTAAG
The DNA here is from genome assembly GCA_037176975.1 of Arrhamphus sclerolepis. NCBI lineage: Eukaryota > Metazoa > Chordata > Actinopteri > Beloniformes > Hemiramphidae > Arrhamphus > Arrhamphus sclerolepis. Next base: position 9,119 of record JBAMYA010098697.1, on the reverse strand, counting down.
TCAATTGCCAAGTACTTTGTACTGGTCTCTCTTAGTTATAGTAACTTGAATATTAGTTTGTTTTCTTTGAAAGCATTAGTTACTAGAACATATAATATCCTATCCCACTGTACACCCCAAGTGAAAAAAAGAAAAAAAAGAAATCAAAATTAAAATAAATAAATAAAATGCAATGTGGGTGTCATTTGACAGATTTTACAGTTTGCTACCGGGTTGGGAATTTTCACGTTTCAAGTTCTGAGATATTCTTAGGCTCACTTACAAGCGCAGCAGGCTTGAGATCTATTCACACATTTTCAGTTTTGTCAAAGTTAGGTGAATGTGTGGGTGTGTGTGTTGGATTGCTATCCCGTTGTAGTTGCCAGCCTCAGTTCCTTGACTGACTGTGTGACATTTGGATTTAAAAAGTTGCTTATACACCATTTAGCTAACTTCATGTCTGCAAGATGTTCTTTTCATTAAAGGCTGATCCTGTGTTATATCTCTTTCCAAAAAGACTTATCTGAACTCATTCCCTGTTTATGTATTTGAGGTATTTGACGATTCTTCCATGTTGACCATGTTTCTGCAAATGGTGGAATTCTGCACTTGAACTTGTCTCAGATGTTAGCTTAAGCTTTATGCTGTGTGTGGTCATATGAAGGTCCTGGTTTTTCTGTCTCTACAGCAGGTTTATTGATCCTTTCCTGGTCATCTTCTGCTGGCTTTGACTTTTGTTGCAGATGAAAATAGACTTAATGAAGCTCAATTAAGCATATAAGTTAGCTCAGGGTTCTCCCCAGCTTTTGAAACCACAGTGGTGCTGCCAGTGCAGCCAACCCTCCTACATTTACTTTCCTTTTATTTTCTTTTGTAATTTAAATTTTACCACAAATAACAACTGTGTGCAACATTAATAATGTAGTAATGTGTTAAAGTTATTAATAAAGACAATAAAAAAATAAATATCACAACAAAAGCTGAAGAAATAATATTTTAAATAGATATATGAAAAACTATATAAATACTTACAAACAAGCATTTAAAAATACTGACAAAAATGTGCAAAACGTCAAAAACATTGCAATGTACATGTATACCAGCTCAACGCCACGCTTCTCAGCTTTCAGAATCCAAATTACTTTGATAGCATAAGCGGTTAAAGAGTTACGGTAATTTGAAAAATGCATGTCATTTCCTGTTGCTGCCGACAGCTCTGGTTTATTATTCACTTACGTCAATGACTGGAGTGAAGCTCGGAAAAACCGTGTCAGTGTGCAGTGTTTCCGCCGGTGGTACGCACTGACTCAGTGAGTCCGTAACTCACTCGGTTCAGCAACAGTGAGTTAGCCAGCGGAGCCCACAGGGCCAACTCCGAGACTCAGCTCTGCATTATTTCTGATACACCGCTGTCCACTCTCATTCATGCCTTTTTACTTAGCGTTAGCAGCTAGAGGACTCATATAAACCGTCTTAGTGGAGACATTGGACTCGTGATTAAGTCGGAAGATATGGATCATTACCCCGAGTAAATGAAGAACCGGCCAGCTCTACCAGCACCTCGATACCAATGAGTGGGTGGAGAGATGGGAAGAGAGGGTATGCGTTAACAAAAGCTGCGCCATCATCAAAATATGTCAGAGGGGCTCAGAAATCGATGGTGGTACCAGACAAAAGGACGCCACTGTCAATATATGGTGGGGAGAACCCTGCTTATATATTACAAACAAACTGAGCATAAAGTGAAATTATGGCAACGAAAATGCAAAGCCAGACTTCGCAAAGCTTTCAACCAACATTTGAACCATAACACTCTTATCAGCACTTTTCTAAGTGTCATGTCAGCTACAGCATCTCAAAATAATATGATAATTATAATCCTAAAATATCCAGGATTTTACTTTCTTTTTTTCAGAAGGATTATGGTGTTCCAAATGCTGAGAGACATACTGCTGACTGAGTGGTGTGGACTGACTTTTACTGGCTTTCACCCATTGCAGAGGTTAAATTAGGCCAGAGCTCCAATAGACTTTTATCAAAAGATCCTTACCTTTGCATTTCTGAGGTGATATACAATAGAGGCAATAATTCACTCACATTTGATGAACAAAGAATTTCTAATCATTTCCTTAATCTCCCCAAATACCAGTGCTGCAGATAATTATTGAAGCTGTCCCTGGAAGTATGTGTAGTGTTTCATCATGAGAGGTAGCTTTTTTTTTTTTTTTTTTTTAAAAAAGACAAAGGATGATGAATAAAATTCAGACTTTACTTTTTGTTATTTAACGTTTTTTTAAAGTAACTTTTTTTTTGTTTTTTTGGAAGTGAGCAACAGTATTTTATCTGCGCCAAAGCAAGAATTGTTTATAAAGGCATCAGTATTCATACCATACAGTTCTCATCAACCACAGTTACATATTACAGTGCTGTTTGGCTAAAATTATTGATATGGAACTGTGTCCTTGCAAAAATACTGGAAAAAAAAAAACTTGTCTATGAGCAACTTAGATTTAGATTTTTTAGATTCTAATGATATTTTGTCAGAATGTCAGTCTGGTTTCAGGAAGCAGCACAGTACGACTACAGCTGTTGTCAAAGTGGTGAATGAGGCCCTAGATGATAAGGAATATCATGCTACTCTGCTCATCGATCTATCAAAAGCATTTGATTCAGTAGATCACAATATTCTTTTAACAAAGCTTTCACAAATAGGCTCATCTAGCCAAGCCTTTGGATGATTTAGAAAATATTTATCAGAGAGAATGCAGTGCATACAACTAGCAGGGTAATGCTCTTCAAGTCTCCCTATAACAAATGGTGTCCCCAGGGCTCAATTCTTGGTCCACTTTTAATCATTTAATATTTATGTTAATGCTGTCTTCAGGTGATAAATCATTAGCTTTGGTTATCCCTACAATTAAAACTGTTAATGGTGCAGAAATTGAGATGGTCAGCTCTTACCTGGGTGCGATCATGGATGATAAACTTTCAAGCACATTAACAAACTTATGTCTAAACTAAAATCAAAACTGGATTTCCTCTACAGAAACAAGATCTGTTTCCCTCAACAAACCGGGGATTGTTTAATCTTAATAACATTCCTTCCTCTTTTGGACTATGGGGACTTCATGAATTCACTTGAACAATATCTAAAGAAACTGGACTCTATATCATTGCACTCTTCATTTTATTACTGGCCGTGGATATCATGGTGCAGCACGGTGGCTTGGTGGTCAGCACTGGTGCCTCACAGCAAGAAGATTCCTGGTTTAAGCCTCCACAGGGGCCTTTCTGTGTGGAGTTTGCTTGTGTGGGTTCTCTCGGCGTATTCCAGCTTCCTTCCACAGTCCAAAGACGTGCTTGTTAGATTAATTGGTGTTCCTAAATTTCCCTTAGGTGTGAATGAGAGTGTGAATGTTTTTAAGTCTTCATGTGGCCCTGTGATGGACCGGTGACCTGGTCGTCCTTCTCTTTCTGTTCGTAGACAGTCACATATGCTCCTTTTTTGTTTATAAATTTATACTGGGACTACTTCCCTCACATCTGAATGCATTGATGTTTAGGTCCCACACCCAGTATGGACTTGGTTCCCAGGTCTTTTCCCATAAGTTTGTTCCCAGAGTTAGGACAGATCTGGGCAAGAGAGCATTTAAACATGCTGCCCCCTATGTTTGGAATGACTTTCAGCAAGAGTCTAACACGACAGAAAAAGTGACTCGTTGAACTAAAAGCATTGCTGAAATACTGTATTAAAAGCAATGGCAGTTAAGACTCTCTTCTTCAGTCATGTTTTTATTAGCAGTTTTTACCTTTTTATGCTTTGATGTTTTTAAAACTAAACAAATGGATTTCTCTGATTGAATTTAAATGTTGATATCTGTGAACAGTGCTGCTATCTTGTCAGGTCCCTCTTGAAAAGGAGAATGTAGATTTCAACGAGGTTTTTATCTGGTTAAATAAAGGTTATTATCATTATTGGTTTCACTCTGTGACAAGAAGATAAACGTATCAAGTTTTTAGTGGTTATTCACACTTTATTACTTGGTAAAATGGTGCTAAGCACATTAATGCTTTTTTCACCTAATTGATTCAGTTTTTTTATTTAAAAGTATGTTATGCAAAATATTGATTAGAGCCAATCTATTGTTTTTTCTTAACATTTATTTAAATGAAGTCAACCCACGTGTGGGACATCATATCAGCCACAAATAAATTCATTCATTATAAAGTATATATATATAATAGTATCATAAATCAGGTATCAGCTGGCCCTGATTCCTAAAAAAACCTGCATCATAATAATTCACATGTGCCCTAGAAAACACACATCACTCTCCTGCTGTTCTAAACTGCTCAGCAGTCTGACACTTTCTTTGACTACATTGACCATGATTCATAGCGACTGGTGAAGAATCTCTCTATTCTAAATTGGAAAAAAAGATACAATAAGTATGTTACTGTGGAAAAAAAGAAAAATACAACAATAAATAAATAATAATAAATGCTGAAAAGCCTAGTCATGTAGGAGATATGCTATAACCTCTATAACTATAATACCAAGTATTATTTAACTATTATTTAAAAAAGAAATATTGACATATTCCCTATTCAGCATCAAAATAGTTCTAATTCATTCATTATTACAATACTTTTATATGACATGCCATGGTACTTTTTCTTTTCCTTTTTTTAACATTTATATGTCAGACTAAATTGATGAGGAGAGGCTGGAGGAAACTTGGCTGCCAACAAAATTGTTCAAATCGTCTGTAAATGTCAGACTCCTTTTCCCCCACTGTTGGGATTTGGTTTGTCTCATCTGTGTATGATATTCTCAAGTAGTATTGCATTCACAAACTGTGTGCAGAATATAAATGTATGTATTCTATGATGAGAAAGAACATAAGGTAAAATAACTTGAACACTGCGTGGGAGCCCGTGAGTAGTTTCCATATCTGTCAGTCTCAGCTCGTCCTCATTCAGAGCGCATTTCCACGCTTATAAGGAGTGGGTGTTTCTTCCTGAAAGAAAACATAATATAAAGCTTACATTTACATTTCTGCCATATAGAAAACCTCCACTCCTGGATGTCAGTGATAATGTTTGGTGAAAGGCAGGAATAAAAAAAAAAACAAATGCAGGCTTTATACTGGTAATTCAGTCCCACGTCTGTAGTTAATGCTGACTTATGGCTTATTGAAACCCCCCAGTATAATCATTTATTCACAAAAAAACAAGATTTCAATGTTCTAGAGTGAAAAAGGAAAACAGAGTAATGCTATATTCTGCGAATGACAGCTGTCACTCCCATTTCTGTACTCTCTCTTTAGCATTTGGATATATGTTCTTCTTTCATGTACATGTTAAGCTTCAACATCATTCCATTATGAATCTACTTAAATTCATGCTAATATGTTCATGCCCTAGCATTGCTGACAAAAAGTACGTTGAGAAACCTCAGCATTTAACAGTCAACTATGTGTGATGCCTTTTTCCATCCTGTCAAAGAGACGGCAACCTTTTGGCAGGCAGGCACAGAAAGACAGGCAACAAATGAAGATGCCCCACACAAAGGTCATTCTCCTCTTCAAATAGGACATCAGAGCAGAGCATCTGACTGCAGTCTTGAGAAAGAGGTTAGGGACTGAAAAAAAAAAAGTTTTTTTTTTCCTTGGTAAAAAGGTTGTGCAGGGGTTATAAGAATTATTTAGGGCTAAATGTCAGACAGATGCTGCCAATAAATAAATAAATATATGTTTTTTAAAAGTACCCAAGTCTTTCTTCTGCAAGGACTGTGTTCATGTATGTCTGTGTTAGAGTGGATGAGCAATCTTGATGTATTATGACAAGTGACAATTTTGTTTTACTGAAAAAACAAAAAAACATTTCAAACATGGGTATATGGAAGACTTGCATCTCATAGTAACATGTGATTCTGCTGTTTTACTAAAACGGGACTCAAACCTTTATTTTAAACAGAAAACGGTGCAAAAAAAAAAAAAACTATACTGCAGTGCTTGGTGAAGATGGGCTATTTGGTAGACGATGAGTGTGAACACATACCTCCTTTGAGTAGGCAGAAAGTTTTCACACAGAATTTTGCAAGAGATATTGTGAGTCATGGAAAGCAAGAAATGTCATATTGGATTTGCATTTACTTCACTCCGGTAGAAGATTCTCCTGTGATACGAAATGTAAAGAATCAAGGGTGTCCTTTTTACCCCCAGGGCGAATAATTGTTGTGCAGCTACAGCGGCAACCAAGTCAAATAATCATTGTCACAAAAGGAAAAAGCAATAACCAACAAACAAGGGATTTAAAAAAAAAAAAAAAAAAAATATGATGGAAGCTGGGAAAGAGTTTGAGGCTATTTGTTCTGCATTTTGGCAGAGTGTCTGTGCAACCAGACGGGAATAACTTCAGCTTCCCACAGAAACCGCAGTTCAGATCAGCTAGAGAAGTCCTGAAGTGGGACAGTTCTGCCTGACATACCCTCCAATTTGTTCTTACCATGGGGGGTAAGTGTTCCAGTTGACCAAAAAAGTGTGATGTAAAAACAAATTTAGTCAAATCTTTTGAAAAAAAAAAAGTTATCCTAAACTTCATCCTTTAACATTAATACAAGAATACATGCGCTGATGAATTTTCTACAAATAATGAGGCTGAAGGAAAGCTTGTTGCAGTTACAGTACCACAGATTTCCCCACAGATATTGTGAGGTAGCCTATATTTGGGAAATATGCAAATATGCAACCAACATATAGTGATCAATGGGGCAACATTTTTCCTCTCTGAAACAAACATTGAACCAAATGAATTGCAGACATGACCTCTTCCAGTAAAGACAACAACAAGTCAAAACAAGCGACACAGATTTTTAATTTTATATCGTTTTCTACCTTGAAACAACCATGATGTTTGACTGTGATACTGGGGATTGTAAATCATTCAATCAATCCAAAGCAAATAAACAACACGTTTATTCCTTCATGTCTGATGTGACAAGTGTAAAGTGCCAGAAACATCTCTCTGGAAAAAGATGATTTTTAACCAGTGACCAAAGTATTCACACATAATGTAAACTTTAAACTAATTGATTGCAGTTTATCAATTTACTTCAATGTGAACTAATAGCAATGGTTGTGTTTGTTAACAATTGTAGATAAAAGCTTTAATTAATTTCATCAAGATCTAATAATTACAAAGGCACTGAGGAGAATAATACAGTGGAAAATGTTTACAATCAATTGTCAAGCAAATTACACATAATGAGGCTTTCCTGGAAGGAAAACAGCTTTCAGTCTGGCTCCCTTTTGACTGAGACTGTGCCCAGTTGTGTTGTGAATTCATGCCAGGTCTCTTTCCACACATTTTTAAGTGTTGTGTGCTTAGCATCTGCAGCAGGTTTTGAGGTTCTCTGCTGACCTTGGCCTAGTTTTGCATGAAATCTGTGCTCTCTCCTTGCACCTCACACAACATCAGACTGACCTCTTTCAGACTGTCAGTCCAATGAGGCCTCATTAAAATGGGTTACGTGAAGGGGTTAGATTCCAACCCCCCTCCTTACCCTCCTGATGTTTGAATATCAAAGCTTGCAAGACTCGACTGTGCACCTCAACGTTTTATCAAGCCAGCGTGCAAAGTGATGCTATATGCTGGTGATGATTTGTTTTCTTTATGTTTGTTTGTTTTTTGTTTTTTTTTGCAATTTTGGTATCTGCTACAAATTGCTTGGATTAAAATCAATTAGAATATGAAATACATGGAAGCTTTATAACGTATATGGGTTGGAATGGAGTGAAAACAACTTCTACATACATCTAGTTCTGCATGGGTATGAAAGACCGTGTACTGCTTCAAATGAATCTGTGTAATTTGAAGTCCTCAGTGTTGTCAAATTTCTGTAGAAGTAACTTCTTTAAAAATGACCATCATTTAATCTCATTTTCCCTGCAAAACAAGGGTATGCATTTCAATCCTTTTCCCTTCCTAAGACATAATAATAATAAAAAAGCTTTATCCCTGTAATGCCAAGTGTATCAAATTTGATACATTAGTTTTTGAGATCTCTGCATCATCAGTGTGTTGTTGTTTTTTTCTTTTGGTTTTTTCTTTTCCTGAAAAACCTTATATATACAATCCGACACATCCAGCACACAGATAATCCACCAGGATCAGTACTTCATGCACCAGAGGACCTTTGATTGAAATATCCAAAATGGCTGCTGTCCTTCAGTGACACATATTTGTGCTTTTTTTTTAAAGGATTTTCTTTTCACTTCTAAAAAGCTTATGGTGCTTAAAACTTTCAAATTGTTATTGAAACTTCAATAGGAATATTTAATGGATTAATTCAATGTAAAACTACTTCATATTACATAACTTAATTTATAGTAAAACCGTGTTAAAAACCATGTGTATCAAAACTGATACAGCCGGTATGTAAGGTAACTTATTTGCAAATCTGTCAGTTGTCATTTTATTGCATTTCATGCATTATGCATTCTACAAAGCAGCATGCAGTCTTCTTCTTATTTAAGTAAACTAATTAAATGTTTAACTGACATAATTGTTTATATTTATAGTAGAAAATTAGATATTTCTAGGGGCGCAGTGCCATATCTGCCAATGCAGTCGCCTCACAGCTAAAAGGTCCTGGGTTCAGTTCCAGCTGGGGACGCTGTGGGTGCTGGGGGCGTGTTTGCTTTGTCCTGTCCCATACCCGTGCCCTGGGTGGGGTGGGCAAAAGGGCCTTTCTGTGTGGAGTGTTCCCTTGGGTAGCTAGTGTCAACTACCATCACAAAAACATGCAGCAGTCCTGGGCTATACACTAACTTTCCAGGGCGGCTGGAGCAGCCGAGGGGGCGTGGAGGATCTGGCTGGAATAACATGGTCCTTCCATGAGATACGTTCAGCCGGGGAAAAGCCCTCCCATCAAGAGAAAATGAAGGGCCTGCTCACACCTCAAGTTAAGAAGGAGACTCAGTGCAGGGGTTGGTCTCCCTGAGGGAGAGCAATGCCCAGGACTACAAATTAGGTAGTAAGCATAGAGTGAAAAAAAAAAAAAAGTATCCAAAAATCGTGGATAAAATAAAAGAAAATGAGATATTTCTAACCTATATTGTATTTACACATATATA
>JBAMYA010098676.1:0-20707 GCA_037176975.1 Arrhamphus sclerolepis | reverse complement strand
TATCTATAGCTACTGTATATATAGCTATATATATAGTAGCTATATCTCTATATACAACTATAGATATATAGCTACATATAACTATAGCTATAGCTACATATAACTATAGCTTCTTCCCTCTTAATATTTTGTTGCCTTCAGGTCACTCCAACACGGGGACCAACCCTCAGCTTGCTCTGGCCCAGATCCGCAACGTACTAGGCTACAGGAACTCACCGCATGATCACACAAATGAGAGAATGCTAGGTACAATAATAAAATACATTTAAAATGCAAGTTCAGGTGCTGCGTTGTATATGGATGAAAACAGAATGCACTGATTTGCAAATTTCATAAATTCACATTTTATTTTCAAGACAGAGAGCACATCAAATGTTAAAAGAGAGGCATTTTTAGCTCTCCTTTTAGTAAAAAAAAAAAAAATTAGTTCAATTTGCATTTGATGGCAGGAACACGTGCTAAAGAAAGAAGAACTTAAAAACAAACTCCTGAAAATATGGAAAATATTTTGGGTAAAAGGCAGCAGGTCAGATAAATAAGGGTCCACCAGTCTGCAGAAACAATTTACAAAAAATTATGAAACAATTCAGAATTGTCCCCCAATGAAAAATTGTAAAAAAAAAAAAAAAAAAGCTCATAATATAATTCAGAAGCATGCTGTCTTGTCTGGACCAAAGCTCATTTGACCAAGTTCTGTGGTTAGATGAGTCAAACTTTTTATTAACTTTATTTTTATTCTGTTTTTTTGGACCTTGCATCTTTCTGGTGCATCATAAGAAGAAAAATATAAGATAGAAATCTTATTTTTCTAAAACAACACCATATTTATGTGTTAAAAGTTGCCTTGTACCAACTTTTTAGTGATGTGCTGTTGAAGCTAATTTTTAAAAATCACCTTCATATTTTTTTTGTGTCAAGATAGTATATTTCCTCATCTAAAACATTTGATGTTTCTTTGTTCTATTGTTAAAAAAAACATTGATGAAATAAAACCACTGCCTTCTGTTTGCATCTAAATCATTGTTTTGTGATAAAAAAAAAAAAAAAATTATTTTCAATTTGCAAAGTTAAATTGCACAACTTAGATTTTAGCTTTGAATCAACCCTGACTGATGGGAAACAGTTACTGCATTATCAAAATTATACGAAAAAGGTTTTAATGTTTGAATTTGTTTGCACACACTGTTCTTTGGTATGTGTGTGTATTTTTTTTTAGATGTCTATGTATTTGGGATTGGAGAAAAAGTGAACAAAGAACAGTTGAACTCTCTGGCCTCAAAGAAAAGTGGTGAGACACATTTCTTCAATCTGAAGGACTTCCAGACGCTGGGAGAGGTGTTCAACAGCATCATTAGTGAGTAACAGACTGCACCCAACACAAAGCCGCAAAATGACCTATATCATTTAACATTAAAGTAAATTTCAATAAGTCTTTTTTAAATGTTTGCTTATTAATGCTATTTTAAGTAGGCCTGTGTTAAGAGCTTATGAGTAATAAATGTCTTACTTGTAACAGAGTGGTCTAAGCTAAGTGATTGAATAAAATAGTGATAGTCTTTTTTTATTTTTCTTCTTGACCAGGCAGCAAAAACAACTAAGAATGGTCAAAGTCTCCCAGTTTGGAGAATCAACGGGAAGTTCTGATGTGGAGATAAACTAACAGCTACTTTGAATGAAGGTCATAGAGGAGCCGATTTCCACCATCTAAAACAACCTAAACCTCATAAATTTCATAGCCGTATGAGCAAATGCTGTATGTGATACAGCGCTGTGAAAAAAGTATCTGCCCCCTTACAGATTTCTTCTGTTTTTGCTGTTTATATTACAACATATTGTTATGTTGACTTATGCAAAGGTTCAATGTTACAAGAATCTACAATCCACACTGTTCCATCAAACCGCGGTGAAATATATGAGGTTGTTTGCTCCTCTGCGATTCTTTCTTTGGAAGTTTACCATCAGAACTCCTCTCTGATTCCCTGCATTGAGGGGATTGTTACTGCTAAGTGCAGTATCCTGGAGGCAACTGCTCCTGCTGTTGAGAGCTACTAAACACAACTCTACTTCCCACAGAATAATTATTGCTTTGGGTCATTTTTCATACAACAGGTGACAATAGCGTGACGATGTGCGGGATAGCTCAGGAAGACATTTGCACGGAAGGCGATAATCACTGTAAAGAAGCTTACACCACACCCTGGCACGTGACTCTGACATCAGTAAGGACTTTGCACTTTCTCACTGAAAGAATGGTGGAAAACTGAAGTGGGTCGTTTCACAATTTAATGCCTCCCTTTCCTGCAGCCTGAGTGGGGGCCTAAGAAGTTCTGCTCTGGATCCATTGTAAGCCAGAAGTGGGTGCTGACAGCTGCGCACTGCTTTGCCAGAAACAGCACGGGCAGAGTCCCAAAGGAGCTGAGCATAAAGCATGGTCAGTTTCACAGTGGGAAATATAGTTTGGAGGCATAGGCCAAAGAAAGAGAAATATAAGGATGGGGGACACTGATGAAAATGTCATGTTCTACATGAAACGGTTAAAGATCTTGATTTTTTTTTTTTAAAGCTAGAACCCAAAAACAGTACCTATGTGAAAGTCCAGTTTCTTTTTAAAATCGTTGTCAAAGTTTCACAGGGATATAGTTTGAAAAAAGGAGAAGAAATCCTTCTTTTCAACCATCTCTTTACTGCTTTATTCATGGTAGCCAGTTTTTTTTTAGGGGGTGCATTTAGCCACGCCACTCAAAAACAATTCTATAATATACTTCTTTGGTTGAATTTGTGTGTAATTGATTTTTAAGTATTTTAGATACCTCTGACCTGTGGGCTCATCTCTATAAGTAATTCTTTTTCAACAACAAAAGGGCAATCATGGGGTATATGTAGGGAAATCAAATATTAGCCACCATGACTTCACTTCACATGTTTTCTACTGAAAGAATGAACATCATTTTTGTTTCCCAGGGAAGGAGCAAGAAGTGAAGTTCAGTAAGGTGTTCATGCACCCTAAATACAACATCTACGCACTTAGAGAGAGAAATGTAACCGAGTTTTATGACTACGACGTGGCACTGGTACAGACAAACAGCAGCATCCCACTGTCCTGGAAAGCCAGGTAGGGAACAAAAAAGGCCCTAAACTGTTGGATGCCAAATACAGATGTGATGATGTGTAGAGCTAACTTACCCTAATCCTAACCCAGTCATTCATGAAAGATGTGTGGCAATCTTGTGATGCTTAGAAAAGAAATATAAAAATAACTTAGTGTACTTACAAAGCATTGTGCTTCTTTGAACAGACCTATCTGCTTGCCATGTACCCTGCCAGCCTCTCGAGCCATGAAGAGAATCAACACTACCTGTGAGGAGCACAGTATGTAAACCTTAATCTCTCATGATGAGACTTGAGTGTGTTTTATGAGAAGTCTTTTTTTTTTTAAAGACAGGGTATAGGACAGAGTGCTCCAATTAAAATTCCTCAAAATAATTTGTGTGAACAGGAAAGGAGCTTCTAACACATCGGGAAACTCCTGCTTTTTTCATCCATGGAGGTGAGAAGTCGGAGCGTAAACAAACTCATATTCACACGGAGAGTCAGGTGAGGCAAGTTTAACGTCTACCAACTGCAACCTGCTGGAAATACATTTGTTTAAATACACTGTTTTACGATGCATAATGTATCTCCAGAGGCCTAGCTGTGTGGAGAAGGCCAGACTTACGCTAAAAGAGCCCACGAATGTGACTTTGGATGAGTATGTACCTGACAGGTTCCTCTGTACTGGAGGCAGCAGAGGATACCAGGACGCCATCTCGTGCAAAGGTGTGGACTCTGCAGTCACATGATGTCTTTAACCATTTACCAAAGATGGGATTCACAACATTACCTGTCTCTGTAGGTGACTCTGGTGGATCCTTGTTTCTGCAGAAGAGAAAGCGCTACTTTCAGGTCTAGTTGTTGTTTTTTTTCCCTTCTTCTTTGTAAGAACTTGGATAAACTGTGCAGCCTCACTCAAAACGGTCTCGTCCTTTCATCCCCAGGTGGGGGTAGTGAGCTGGGGCATCACAGATTTATGCGACCCGGCCAACTTCGCCTTCGGACGACACAACAGCAGGCCACCTCCTGATGCTCGAGACTTTCACATCGATCTATTCAAGATAATGCCATGGCTGAAGAAACTCCTGGGTGATGAGATCCAGTTCCTGCCTGACATCCACTGAGCAGGTCTACAATCAGTCTACAGAGACTGATAACCGAATTCATGCAAATTTCTGTTGCGCACACAGGGATGATCCCAGGGATACACAACGTAAAATATTTTTAAACTTATATTATCCCATTTCTGATCCCGCAGTGAAAGATAATTATTGTTTTTCCAACCTAGTCTTTACTTCAGAGGAGTTTCTTGTTTTCTGTGTTTAGATAGTAGATTGCTTTTATATGTAGTTTTACAGGATAGAATTCAAAGCAAATAATGAAAAGCAGTACATACAATTTTTTTTAAAAAAAAAAAAAGCTTTATTATCAAGTTGAGTAATTTTAACAGAAAAGTTGCATCATGGGAGGACGTCTGTAAACATCCCATTCCCTAGTTATTTTTTCCTTTACTCAAAATGCTACTCATGGTTATTCAAAACACATCTGTACACTCATCGTGTCTAACGCTGTCTGAATAAATGACTTGAACCTGAGCTTTAAGCGTTGCCACAGCATTTAGATGGAGTTAATATACCGTAAAAGCTGGAACATCAAGACACAGCACAGATGTCATCCAGGACATTCAGAAGCCCATCAGCTGAACTTCTCTGGAGGAGGGGTTGTTGCTTTGCTACGGTGTTTTGTCAGAAAAGCGTCCACTCATCCCTCAGAGAACTGTCTGAACAGAGTTTCAGACTGGCTGTCTTTGAAGTCTGGAACGAAGTGGATCTGGAGGATCTCAGAGAATCCCTCAGAGACAGCAGGAGCGACAAACTGTTTCCTGCACAGAGGAAGAGTCAGAGGACAGCAGTCAGCACACTCAGAGATGGTCCTCTCCCAGGTGTTGTCAGCACCAGGAAGTATTTATAAAAAACAACAAACCTTTTCAAGAAATACGTTTGATTTTTTAGCATAAAAAAACCCCAAGAATCTTTACTTTTCGGGGTTATTATTTCACTTACTTGTAGCTGTAGAAAACCATGTCATTGACCTTAGGATGTTTGTCCTGTGATGGAACCATCTCCCGGAACTGGGGACATTAATAATTCATTAACAAGAGATCAACACATGTCAAAACCAGCGTAAAGCCGAGCAGCGGGCAGTGGGAAGAGGTCCCACTTACTCTGTTGTTGTGCTTGGCTTGTTCCAGGGAGGCGGAGAAGTTGAAACAACGACAGGACACCCCTGCTGCCTTGGCCACGTCCACATATCTGCACAATACAGTCACTCTTAACTTTAGTGGATCGTCATACTTGTGATAAAATGTGGACCTTCTCTTTGAATAAAAAAAAAGTGCTTTAAGTTTTTTTGGGGAGGAGATTTAAGGAGGGTGGGACACTTTAGGCTCACTGGCTATTTGCTAACCATGTTAGCTCTATTATATTTAATAAAATAATCAGTTTCTTATTTTACAATCAACAGGAACAACTGGACTGCCACCTGGTACATGATATCAGATATAGGGATGGTGGTTCAGTTCATCACCCAGTAGCACACTGAAGTGTAAATTTAATCTGTAGGGCTGTAAGAGTATTCATCTCTTGAGAGCCCTGGATCAAACAGGAAATCTGCCACTGAATTTTTCTTAAGTATCCTGAGAACATGAAGGAACCCATCATTCTGTGCAAATAATGAAAAGCATCCACCTGAAAAGTGACTTAAATCAGAGGTCAGAGTAAACATAGTCCCTGCCTGCACATACACTCATGTGACTGTGTGTAATCATTTTTAACTTATGCATGAGTCACTCTTATGAAGCCTGTGTACACAGAGGTGTGTCCAGCAGGGTGGACCGCGAGTATTCAAACATGCTGAAACATTCTTGGGCAAACAACACAAATGATCTGCAGATGTGACGGTGACGTACCGTTTGCGAGACTCTGGGTCTGGGTTGGTGTTATCTACAGCAACGCTGCGGCCCTCCCTCAGAGCGCGCTCACATGCTGACACGCAGTTCTGCCACGAGCCAAGAGTGTCCTGATACAGGAACGGAAAGGGACAGCTCAGTAACACGCTAACCAAGCAGAAAATCATTTAAACTGTGTTAATTAAACTGCAACCACAGATCATAAAATGCTAATGTACATCTGTTTTTGCATTTCAGACTTCCTAAAAATTATGATGTAATGTCACCAGTCATTCTCTCAACAATTAAAAGGTATTCTGGCACTGAGGATGTCAAACAATGAAATGTTTTATCTATTTTGTCCTATTCTTCCTGCAAACACATCTTAAGATTTTCAACGGTACAGTGCTTTTGTCACTGTTACAATTTTTGCTCAAATATTTTGCACACACTCTCTTCTGGTGACGGATCGGTGCTGCAAACGGCACCTGGAGCCTCCTCTTCCTCTTCCATGATTGCTAATGTCGTAGCCTGGCTTTAAAAATTCATGGGTATCCCTGGAAAACGTGATGAAGGCAACAAATCATGTTCTCAGACCTCAGTGTGCATGAGTGCATCCATCAGAGAAGAAATGAGCCGCATATTATCACAGAGCCTGACTTTTTTGGACTTGAGTATTAGTTTGAATGAATCCTTTTTGTCTGCATCTGGATATTTTTGTTTTGAGCTGAAGCACACATGACAAACAGGTGTCTATTTCTTGAAAAATAAAAAATAAAATAAAAAGATCTGGTATGTCTGAACACAACAAATGTTTCCATAAGGCTTAATTTAGTGACATTTGTTAATGTGCTGCATTGTAGTGATTGGTAAAGGTGTCCCAAAGTAATATTCGCTGTGCAGCTTAGTCTTGTGCTCTTGCCTTTCATACACTGAAATTATATTGTGCACTGTTTACAGAGAAATATGCAAATGCCTTCCGATCTTTCTTTGAGTAACGTTTTAGAATATTTCAAGGTTTTCTTTTTATTTTCTTGCAAAATACAGATCTTTTTCCCTTCTTTACTCCTCAGACTTGAGTGATGTCATTTGTTTGAAATAACTTTTTTTTGCCTTCTCTGAGAGTGCTAAACTGACCCTGTTCCAACCTTTTTGAAATGCGTTGCAGTTCTGAAATGCAAAAATTGATGTCTACTATCAACTGAAACAAGATTGGTTACAAGTATAAGTTTCTGCAAATAAATTAAAGAAAAAGTAAATCTGAGACCCATTACACCTTTTTTTTTATTTCCATTTTCCATATAATCCCTACATTTTCTGTCAAGTAAAGCCATAGTTCTTTTAAATCAAATAATGTGGGTGGTTCAAATTCGTGTTGTTTTTAAATCCACTCACCCTGTTGACATAGACGTAGCCCTTTGGAATAATGTGGGTGTGGAAGAACGTGGATTTACCAGCTGAAGACAAAAGGAGAGCGGAAAATCAGAAGGGCGTTGGAGGGAGGACAGACCAGAAAGGTGACATACAAACAGCATACAAGACATGCTTACATGCAGGGTAACCCACGGCAACGATGACTTCTGTCTTACTGGAGGTGAGAGAGGCAGACGGTGGGTCGTACAGCCTGGCTGAGGAGTCAAGCTTCCTCTAATAATTTAGATAAAGACAACTATTTAAAAAAGTGCACATATATATGTATATCTATCTATATATATATACACTTATATACACACACACACAATTCATAAATATATTCTCATAGACTGCAGAACAGATTTTCCCAGATCACATGATTTAGATGAAAAAGTTCAAGGTGTGTGTGTGTGTGTGTGTGAGGGATCTGAGGAAGACCCTTTCACACTGTCAAAACAAACGACTGCTGACGGTGTGAGGGGAAAAAAATCGACTCAGTGAGAGCATCTGGCTTTTCATAATTGCAATAACTTATTTCATGTGTCATCAGTCCCATAGATGCTGGAGGTATCCAGTACCCCCCTCCCCCTGCCACCCCTTTTCTGAGCCACATATCAGAATGGTGTGGTCAATTCCTCCTTTTTGTACATTTGCAAACAGTCATAAAATCAAACATTCTCTCTCTGGCTGTCAGGGCTTAGTGGTTAGGCCTGAAGGTGGAAACTGGGACTGAACCAAAACCTGCATAAGCCTGGTAATTACCCATTTATGTGAATAAGGAACTGGAGCAGGAAAACTGGAAAAACAACCAGAACTGGGAAGGACTCTCTCATCTACTCACAGGGTCAAATTCAGGCAGTCTGTAGGGGGCGCTCTTCCAGCCCAAAAAGTACTCCTCTGGGGTGTGGAACTGCAGTCCAATGTTCAGTGCAAGCTGCAGTGACATAAGGAAAGAGTGTTTGGGGCACTGTCAAGTCATGCTTCACACCTGTCTCTTGACATTTGAGATGATACATAGGATCAATACTGAAAAAAATACAATAAAATTCATAAAGCCTGAGAAGCGATTGAAAAGCAACTGACACAACTGATGCATGCAAACATGGTAGTGCTTACCAGCCGATCACTACAGGAGAAATCCTTCTTTTTCTTGCCAGGAGCCCAGTTCTCCGGCCTTCCTGCAGCATCTGGGCACAGATGTGAAGACATACATTGTGTGTGCGTGTATGTATGTATGAATGTGCTCTCATCTGTACTATGGTTCATTAATGCAGGATATTTTCAGTCACTAAGGACTGCATTCTCAAAAAGTGAGGAGGAAAAAGTGAAATTTTCAGAATGTGGATGGACATATATGTGGGTACGTGCATCTATACCTTGAGGGTGTTGCAAATTACAGCAAAGATCAAACACCCAAACCCACTTACCTCCCACATAAAAACTCTGTGTCTTGTTAACAGTCACGCCATCGTTAGCCTAAACAGGAAACAACAGTAGCGCAGTGAGAAATGACAGCAGTGACGTTTGTCTGACTCAGTGGAACTGGTAATCCGTTCTTTGTATGGTCTTGCCTCAATGTCTATACCATAAATGGGGTGTGACTATTCAATTTCATGAGTGTGTGTGTGTGTCTTTGAATTTCTACTCACTGTCTCGCACAAGTAATTCCACATTCCCATCACTGGTTTCCTATAGATACCAGGGCCGGTTGCTACAAACACCTGAAACACGAATGAGGTGAAGATTCAAACTCTGCCTTCCACCCACCGTCTTAAGTAGGTGATGTGAGTGAGCCCACAATGTGACCAACCTGCACTGGCAGCTGCAGTGTGGCGAGGACGTCCTCCACTTTAGACTTGAAAACTTCTGGCCTGAGTTTGCCTTTAGCGATCCCCAACTGGTTTGTGAAGAACACCACCTGCAGAAGCAGAGCAACGGCAGGTTAGAAAATTCAGTGACAAGAGCACGTGAAGCAATAGAATACTTCACTGGCTTTAATCTAGCAAAGGATTAAACCTGATGGGCAAATGCTTTCCTTCTCCCTACCTTGTATCCTTTTTTGAGCAGACTGGCTAGTCTGGGCTGGATCTCGGGATACAGAATCCTGTCAATCAAACACAAGGCCAATCAAAACTAGGTAAATGAGACATACATGATATAAGATTAAACAATGTGAGAGTGCACACAAGTATAATCCAAAAGGGACATTTATCATGTAGCTGTTCACAATTAAGCAGACGGGTTCAGGAGAGAAGACATACTTCCAGTCATCTGGTGCGGTGGGAAAGACTTTGCCAGATTTGGTGGTGATGATGCAGCCATCAATGTCAAAGCCAGCAATCTGAAGGCAGAAACGAAACACACACTGTTTGGGGGTACCTAACTCATAAAAAATATAAAATATATCATTCGGCAAGCAGTACAAATTTGCAGGGTACCATGACATCGAAGGCCTAGATAAGAGTAGAAATGCACCGGTTTCCTCATCTTTATCTCCACGCAATGGCACACATTTCTGCATTTGATCTACCTCTTAAGTGGAAAGTGAGAAACTGTAACACCTGAGTGTACTTAAAACTACAAAAGTTCCTTAGTGCTTCTTTAAATGTGTTCAGTCGAAATCCCACCATTGCTTGGCCTTGGCCTGACATTCATGCAAGGAATTTCAAGTCTGCAGACAAATTTGAGTCTTGCCCGAGTCGGGGCATGCTCCCGTCATCTTGGGTGTTAAGTGTGAGGTGGAGACTGGAAGTGTAAAGTAACAAAATTAAAGATACAGATTTTCAGTAGCTATTCATTAAAAGCAGCCCCCACCTTGTCACTTGCTTTGACGCCCGCAGCAGTATAAAGCATCAGGCTGCCTATCTGCTGCCAGCTGCTCTTCGTGCACGCCTTTATTGACGATGAAGAGGGTGAAGGTTGGATGCCTTTGCTTTCCTCTGACACAGACTTTTCAGCGAACTCCTGCAGATGCTTGAGGTTTTCCTCTGCCAGCCTCTCCTCCTCATCTTCCTGTCCGTCTTTCATCCCATCTAAGGCGTCCTCATCTCTTCTTTGTCGTTTCACTTCAGGGTGCGCCCTTTCTGGACTGAGTTGCCTTTTAGATGGCTATACAGAAAAATAACAAACTGTTTCTTATTTTTAGCCTCATTTGCTGAATATTTTTCATGCAAAATCACAGGAACCAACATAAAACACTGCACATCAGTAGTGTCACATGTTTTACCTTTGTGGGAGAAGTGGAAAAGAAATCCTTTATGTTGCGTTTTGGCGTCAGACTGGACTGAGCCTCTTTTTCTTTCCCGTCCCTTCCTGTTTTAGTCTTATCTGTGGCTTTCAGGCCTCTCTTAGCCATGCTGGAGGCCGTTCCATTGGAGCTCAGAGAGAAGTTGAGAGTAAAAGGATGGCTCTGGTTGACCAGGTAGAGGGTACCTCCAGCGGTAAGTTTGCCTGACTGGCCCCGGCCCAGCTTCTCACCATGCAGATAACTGGGATTGGGACCCAGCTGTAGAAGAAAATACAACACATGTAGACTTTGGACATTTACTTTCTTGCAGTTAGTTTATGGGCTGGGAGATAACCAGGGTGGGTCTACACGACAGCACAAAGGACAGCACAAAATAAAATCTATCTTGCTAGACATCTGATATTGCTCTTATAGAGGAGATACAGGAGAAAATCAGATACACTCTGTCCATGCAGAGTTTTGAATCCCTTCTTACCATCACTGAGAGCATTCAGAGCCCACTACGAGTAGAATATTTGCACCCCCCAAGTTTTTATTCTGAATTTGTATTGTACTTTTTTTTGTACATATACTGCATGCTTGGCTATACTTCTCAGTTTTCTGTGTTTATGAATGCACGGGATACGCTGGCTGAGGAGGGTGGGTGTTATGACCATTATATTTGCAATGCATAGTTGTAATTTAGATTTCTTCTCCTCAAAAATAATAAATTTAAAAAGTGTTCAATAAAAAAATGAATAAAATCTACACATTATGACCTAAATGATCTTGTGCTGACTGTGTCCAGCACATATCGACAGCACTTTCTTTCTGGTTCTTCAGGGAAGTTGATTATATTTATATTTCTGAGCGGTGAACATGTGTTGCTTCTCATACCTGAGTAATAACCACTTCCTGGTCTGCATAACAAGCCACCACTTTCACTGAAAAAAAAGAAGACAAGAATATGACAAATGTTAACTCATAGAAAAAAAAAAAAAAATTAGACAAATGACATTAAAAAAAGAAAAAGTTTGTGAAAACAGCCACCAAAGTGGGTCAAATAATTGAACAGTCCCCCTCATAATTATCATGTAATTTATATTCATGGTCAAACTGAACAACACTAAACGTAAATCACAATACCTCCAAATCAGGTTAAACCCCCACCAGGTCACGTTTCAACAATACCTTTTTTAGCTCTGCTCATGTAAGTTTCTAGGTTCATCTACTCATGTGGGTCGAGTCAGCCACTTGAGTTAACCCCCTTTCCTACTGCTGAATGTGCCTCTTTTAAAATCTAAGTAGATTTTAAGTAGATTTACACTACCTACTTCCAGGGAACAACAAATGCAGCTTGATGTGAAATTGGGTAGAAATAAACACAGGGAAGTTGGATAATTCTTCTCTAATCTTGGTCTGTAAAGTCAAGGTATTACGCAAGTAATGAACTACTTGCTGAATGAAATTTCCCAAACAAAGTGACAACCTTATGCTGTGTTGATAGATTCACAAATGCACATAAATACAAATCAATAATAGTTGACTAAACTATCAAACATCCAGGCGATGAAATGAGGGCACTGTGCTACATATTAATTTAAATAACAAACCAAATATCTAGTGTAGAGGCTATGACATGCACAAGTTAAATTACATTGAAAAAAATAGCAATAAACTGTCGACCTATAAGGGTATTGTTACACATAAATAACAGGCTAACTATTTCACTGACAGGACATGAACTGTACAGACAACGTTCGATAAATAACAAACCAGAACTCAAACTACTGAATGTAAATATTAGAGCGCAGGTCACGTGGTGTATGAAAGTACTGAGTATTTTAAAGTACAAAAAAAAAAAAATTGTGATGCTGCGTAAAAAATGTAGATTAAAAACGGAAAGAATGAAATGATGTGCAAATCTCATAAACCCATATTTTATTCCAAACAGAACATAAAGGACACATCAGATGTTGAGACTGAGACATTTTACTATTTAGTGGAAAATATTAGCTAATTTTGACTTTGATGACAGAAACAAATCTCAAAAAAGTTGGAACAGGGGCTGGAACTAAAAGTAATTGGCGAAAATGAAAAACATATGGACAAGTATTTCACAACTAATTAGGTAAACTCGCAACAAGTCAGTAATATGACTGGGTCGAAGATGAGCAGTTTGGATGCAAAGATGGATGGACGTTAACGAATCTGTCAAAAAATTGTTGATGAATTAAAAAAAATATATATAAAATATAAAACAGCAAAAGAGTTGAATATCCCACCATGTGCAGTATATAGTACAGTCAAAAGATTCACAGAATTAGGAGCATCTGGATAAGGCCAAAGGTAAAAACTGGTTGAAAATCATCTTTGAGCCTCCAGGTGGAGCTGAGTTAAAAACTGGCACAATTCTCTCCTCAACATCACTGCCACTGCATGGGGTCACTTGCAGAAAACACTGTCTGTGATCAGAGTTCACCGTGCAGTCCAAAAATGTAAGTTAAAGTTGCATCAAGCAAAGAGCATGTTGAGTAGCTAGAATCCTGCTTAATACAAGAATGGGACAATTCAGTTCAAAAATACTTTATTAAGCCCAAGAAGGAAATTAATTGTTGCAGTAGTTGTCATGATTTAAGTCTCTTCAAAGATTCATTGTAGATGGTTACAGTTGTGGGCAGGAAGGATCTTCTGTAGCGCTCTGTGTTGCAGAGGATCTGAGGAAGCCTCTGACTGAAGGCACTCTGTTGCTGAACCACTGTGTGATCAGAGTTCGTTGAGTAGATGCTCAAGGTTGGCTGTGATGTTTTTTTTTTTTTTTAAGAAATATCCTCCTTTGCACAATCAGCTCCAGAAGAGAACCAGAATCCCTTATCAGTTTGTTCAGTTTCTTTAAGTCACTGGCTCTGATGCTGCTGCTCCAACAGATGACTGCAGATACCACTGAACTCTTCATAACAGACTTATAGAAGATATGCAAACACTAAAAGACCAAAGCTTCCTTAAGAAGCAAAATCTGATCTGTCCCTTCTTATAAACAGCATCTACGTTTCATCGCCAGTCTGTTATTCTGAGGTAAAAATACTCTTCTACCACCTCCGCTTCTTCTCCCATGATGGGAATACTATTTGACCTACACCTGGTTCTCCAAAAATCAATCATCTCATTTAATTTATTCACATTTAAGATGAGATGATTGTTCTCACATGGTGCCTCAAAGTGGTCCATCAGTTCTCTGTACTCAGTCTCTTGTCCATCACTGATACACCCCACAACTGCTGAGTCGTCTAAGTATTTGTGCAGATGACAGGACTCCAACATTCATCTCCTAAAACTCGAGCAACTGGTCTCCTCATTTTCCAGTCGTTTACAGTTGTCAAAAACTGAGGAGAAACGTGGCCCTGTTACAACTTTTTTTTTCCTTGATGTGTTGCTGCCATCAAAGTCAAAATGAGCTAATATTTTTCCATTAAATGGTAAAATGTCTCAGTTTCAACATCTTTCAAAATCTCTTTAAGAATCTTTAAGATTCCATGCTACTTTTTGTGGTTCATCTTCAGCTGCAGCAGTGGACTAACAGAGCACGAGTCAAATAACTGAGAAGGTACGGGGGTCTGGAACTGCAGCCCGCGGACTGTCTCCTCACCCTGGTGTCTGGAGCATTTCTTGTCGGCCACTCGGGTGTCTGGACCTCGGCCCAGAATCACTGCTCGTCCGTCCTCCAGAAGAACCCGAGCTCCGTGTGCGCCAACCAGGAAACACGACATCTGAGTAGTCGCTTACAGGACTGTTTCGGAGGGAAATTCTGGTATAAATCCTGACCAAACTCACCCAGGAGTTTAAAGGAAAAGTTGCTGGTGGTTTTGTCTAAACTAATCAGGGGAAGCTTGCACCCGCGGTCCGCCACAAAAATAAGCTCGTTTAAAAACGGCTCGCATTCAAGGTTCCCAGGTGACTTGTACTTTACGGCATCATATACCCGAACGTGCGAGGATTGGTAAGTTTTATTTTTTCCTTAAGCCACTTTTTTTTAAAATTTGTTTTTGTTCGAAACAAGGTATTATTCGTTGACATAAGGAGTTGACGTTTTAATGTCGCAGGACTTGGTAATGTTTTGGTGCTCCACGTATTCAAGACGTATTAAAACGTAGACTACTATTTGAAAAATAAAAAATGTAAATATAAAATGTAAATATAATTATGTTCTACTTGAATTTAGTATGTTTATGAAGAGGAGGAAACTGCGAACTGAATTACGTAAGTGGGACGTTAGGTTTGAGAGGAGGGAGGGGTGCTACTCGCCTAATTAGTAACTTCAGTAAACTTTATAAACTTATAGTCCACTGTTTGAGCTGCAGCTCACTTTCAGATTCATTTCCTCAGAAAATGACACATTTATTGCTCAGAATAAACTGATGGGCACACAAGTCATAACAGATATTAACACTCTGGTTCTCCAAAAATCCACAATCATCTCCTTTAATTTATTCACATTTAAGATGAAATGGTTGTTCTCACATGGTGCCTCAAAGTGGTCCATCAGTTCTCTGCACTCAGTCTCTTGTCCATCACTGATACACCCCACAACTGCTGAGTCATCTAAGTATTTGTGCAGATGACAGGACTCCAACAACATTCCTCTCCTAAAACTCCAGCAACTGTCTATGAGACTGTAGTCTACATTTTGATACGTCTTTAATACTGATTTACATAATAACTTGTGAAACTTGATACACTACCTGGCCTAGGAGGATAAAAACAAAACAAAATACCAATGTGATTACAAAACACACCCACCATGGTATGAGCTTGTTCTGATGTTCTCAAATATTAACTAAAGTGTACATGATAAACAGGTTTCCATCCAGCCTCCCTGATGGCACAGCTCATATCAGTCTACATGTGTAGTTATACAAATAGTCATACAGTGAGAATGTTGACATACTGGTGTTATTTTCCATGCCGGCCGCCTCTGAGTTGTCATCTGTAAAGTTCCTCCTCTCATTGTTATCTGTCCTCATATAGTCCCTCCCTTCCCTGTGCAAATCTACTTTTTTTTTTCTTTATCTATGCTGTCACATAGTTGTCTTTTGTGGATCACCTGTCTGCTGCAGTCTAACACCACCAGCACTGAGACATTTTCAGGTATTCTGTTTTTAACCTATATGTTGCCGGTGTAAAGAAATTTTTTTTTTTACCTTTGATCTTTGAGTAAATTGTAGTTGTTCTCATAACCTATTTGCCATAAAGAGCCACACATTTACTATCAGTAGGTTTTATTTTAATTTGGTTCCACAGGACGGACTGACTGATGCAGCGTTTATCTGCCTAAGAAGACCTCTCAAACTTGATGTGCTAACAAATTAATTTGAGAGCACCTTTGGCTACCATCTTGCCCTCCACCGTCCTCACTAGGTGTTTGAGTTGGAACCCATTACGCCATGTCCAACCAACCTGTCCAAAACCACCATGAAGTGGCCTACATGGCTCTAATGAGAGGCTTGAGAGAACTGGACCTCCATGGAACCTGTATTCCCAGTGACCTGGTGCTGATCGGAGACCATGCCTTTCCTTTAGCAATGAACAGCCGAGGCCAGGTCCCGATGGCTGCTTCTCTGTATGGCAAAGGAAGGATCGTTGTCCTGGGCCATGAGGACTACCTGACTGCTTTTCCTGCTCTGGTGGAGAACGCTCTGATCTGGCTGAGAGGTGATGGATCAGACAACCTCGCTGTAGGAGTGCATAAAAATGTAAAAGCAGTTGCTGAAAACCTTTCCAAGTCCAGCTTCCAAGCACAAGTGGTGGAGACCTTTAGTAACAGTCTTGAAGTTGGGGTGTATGTGACAGACACTTACAGTGTCGGTGCTGACCCGAAAGACCTGGTGGCATTCCTTAAAGCAGGAGGAGGGGTGCTGATAGCAGGACAGGCCTGGAGCTGGGCTGCAGACCACCCTAAGGAGAACCCGCTGCATCAGTTTGAAGGGAACAAGGTCTCTGGCGTTGCAGGGATCTATTTCTCTCAGCTTCGGGGTGAAGTAGAGAACCTGCCTGTCTATCCTCAGATACCATCCTCCTGGATGGCCCAAGCGTGAGTATGCATGCTAATTCTTTCTTTCTTCACATTTTTGAAAAGTTCCATATTTAACATGACATAATTTAACCAAATCAGACCCAATGCAACATTTGCACGCTTTTACCTTTAAGGCTGGATGTGATGAGTGTGCCCCATTAACATTTTCAAGATAGACATCCAGCCTGAGTAGAAAATTATACTTCTTAACAGCTTCAAAATGTTCTTACTTACACATTGTGACTTGTACATTTATCTTGTGTAGAAAAAAAAAGACCTTATTTCTTTACATTTTATTTCTGCATCTCTCTTTTACTCCACTTCTTTCCCTCTAAACTACAGACTTGGTAAAGATTTTGAAGATGACTTGGAGTTCTTACTCCAGGGGGTTTCAGAGTTTAAGATCCGTCAGGGAATAGTTGCTTCTGAGATTCTGGTCCACGGCCATCTAGCCTTCCCTATTGGGACCACAGGCAATGGACGGGCGTTCCTGGCAGGAGCCTACTATGGTCAGGGGCGAGTGATTGTGGCTTCCCATGAAGGAATTCTGGGCATGGAGGTATAGTCAACAGTAAATACTGAACTTTAAACTGGTTTCATTCAAAATTCGCACATATTAACTTACTCATATTGTTTAGGTATAAAGTGAATTATTTAATTTATAGCAATTTTTATATATATGTGTGTGTATGTATGTATGTATATATATTTATGTAATTAAGGCAATACATTTCAGTGCTTTCATTGGTTATTTTTTGCCTGTTAGATTTCAAGTCAATTAGAAAATGACAGCTTTTATTACAATAACTACTTTTGTTGCAGGGGATGGCTCCATTTTGGCTCAATGCTATTCACTGGTTGGATGAAGGCCGCAGAGGTGTAGTCGGTGGAGGGCTTGATCAAGCTCTCAGCATTCTAAGGAAGTCAGGTCTGAAGTGTGAGAAAACTCGCTTCAGGAAAGACTTGAGTGTGTTTGTGTGCACTGCATACAGCGATGACCATGTGGAGGAAATCCAAAACTTTGTGGCAGAGGGAGGAGGCCTGCTCATTGGTGGACACGCCTGGTACTGGGCACAAACGCACCAAGGGAAAAACACATTAACTGATTTCTCAGGTATGTCAACAATAATCAGTTATAATGCCACATGGCATGTCTATTTGTGGAAGTTTTTCTGAATGCATATGTGCTGGTGTAATGCTATACTGTAATACTGAAAACAGACGATTGTCTGGACGAGATGACTTAACCCAGGGGTGAGCAAACCACAGCCCATGGGCCACATCCCGGCCCGTTGGTACAGAATTGCCCAAATCAAATCATATCATAATCATAACTCCATTCATTTGACCTTGTCCTGTAATGGTGCATTAGGCGCAGTGATACACTGACTTGATTTTTTGGAGCCTGGGCTTCTCTCTGTTATTACTCTGCTACTGCTCTGCATCTGCAACAACGAGTGGGCCAAAGAAAAGAAAAGTCGACAGTGATTGCAGAGTGTTCAATTAGAAAGAATAGGAATGGACAACTAAATACTTTTTCAGTGAAGTCCGGTCAAAGGCAGTATACCTTTTTTGCCAAAGAAACTATTTCTGTTTTAAAAGAATACAAGATCAGCCGTCACTTTTCCACCAAAGATGGTAATTACGCTAACACCAGTCAACGCAAGAATGGTCATCTACCGCTCAGGTTGGCAGCTGGTTTGCAGGCTCAGCAAAACACCTTTATCCCACAAACTGCTATCCAAAGATCAAGTACGAAGATAAGTTATTTGTTGGCATTCAAATTACAAAGAGCAGCAAGCCTCAAAGAGTGCATGGTAGAGACAGCAGGTATCTTGTGCCCTGAGAGCAAGAACAAATTTGAAAAAATTAGGTTATCACACAAGACAGTGACGCGCTGTGTTGAGCTAACTGATGAAGACTTATCTAGCAACCTTAAACAAAAAGTGGAGTCATTTATATTATATTCCTTGGCACTGGATGAAAGTAATGGCATAAAGGACATCGCTCGGTTTTTAATTTTTATCAAAAGGATCAATGACAATTTTGAGATAATGGAGGACTTTTTGGCCATGGAATCCCTAAAGAGGAAAACACAGGGAGAGGACTTGCTTGACAGTGTGTCATGGGTCATCAAGAGGCACAAGCTATCTTGGAGTTTGCTCGCCAACGTTACCACAGATGTATCACCAAATCTGACCGGCAAAAACGTTGGGTTTCTCAAAAGAATCCAGGAGAGGGTGAAAGAGAAGGAGGTAATTTTCTTACACTGCATAATCCACCAGGAAGCTCCGTGTAAATCTGTACTGCAGCTTGAGCACGTAGTGAAGCAAGTTGTAAAACTCGTTAACTTTATTCGAGCAACGGGACTTCAGCATCATCAGTTTATTTCTTGAAGAAAGTGACGCTGATCATCAGGACTTGCTTTACCACTCCAATGGTGGTTAAGTTTGGGGAAAGTATGTTAATGAGTGTGGGAGCTCAAACAGGAGATTATGTCATTTTTGGAGCTACTTGAGAAAGCTGACAATTTTCCTCAGCTGAGTGGCACAGACTGGCTTTGTGATTTAGCTTTTCCTGTGGACATACTGACACACATGAATGAGCTGAATGTGAAGCTACAAGGGAAGGACCAGTTTGTGTATGAAATGTACACAAACATCAGAGCCTTCAAAGCCAAGCTAGCTTTATACTCAAAGCAAATGTCAAGAAAATCATTCACTCATTTTCCCACACTGGCTACGCTGAAAGAGACCCCTTGACATGTGAAAAAAATACAGGAAATCACTGGATGACCTGCATGGAGAATTCTGCCGACGGTTCTCTGATTTTGGAAAAATTGACAAGTCACTTCAGCTGGTGTCACGTCCCTTCACACAGGACCCTAAAATGGCGCCACAGGAGTTGCACTTGGAACCGATTGATCTCCAATGTGACTCCGTCTTAAAGGAGGCCAAATTTCCAAACATCCAGAAGATGGCACAGAGGATGCTGGTATTGTTTGGCTCTACGTACGTGTGTGAACAGACTTTTAGTGTGATGAACACCAACAAAGCATCCCACAGATCTCAGCTGAGTGATGGACACCTCAGAAATCTGTTCTGAGAACTGCCACAATAAAGCTAACATCAGACTTCGATGCACTGGAAAAAAAGGGTGATCAACAACACTGTTCTCACTAAAAGTGAATGTTTAATATGTATGCATCTGGTGCTGGCCCGTTTGTCAAATTTTAAAAGTCAATGTGGCTCCTGAGTCAGAAAGTTTGCCCATCTCTGACTCAACCCCTTCCTCCCACTGTTCTGGTACCAATACATTTTAAATAACTGTCCCTCAGAAATACAATAAATACTGTAGTGGCATCTTATTCAAACATTTCCAAAAGTCAATTCCTTTAACAGTCCATTATTACTTTATGTAATTGTCAATTATTTATGCAGTTTTCCATTTGCAGCTATTTGCTGCCATCTAGTGGGTAGTTTGTGGTTCTGCAAATGAAAACTACTTACTTATTTACTTAGATTGTCCTAAATTTCTCAGTCTTTCCAGTATTACACTCTCACTTGTTCTTCTTGTTACACATGTTCCCAGGAGGAGCAATATACATGCATACATACAAATCACATAATATGGTCTTAGATGTCATGCATCATTTACAGTCTTACTGGAGAGCTGATGATTCTCAGACTCAAAATAGATTATCTGTTCAGTTTGCCTTCCTTCTACATAAACTTTCCTTTGCTCTGTCTTTTTCATTCCAACCCCATCTTTTAACCAGAGCTGTTGTAGGAAATAATATTGAGACATTGCCATGTAGTGGGTAGGAGTCATTATGTCGTTAGGGCCACTGAATGTCTTTTAAAACATTATGGAATTGTATCACAAGTATCAATTCAATTCAATTCAATTTATTTATATAGCGCCTATTTACGACAAGTCATCTCTAGGCGCTTGAGAAACC
>JBAMYA010098665.1:0-20711 GCA_037176975.1 Arrhamphus sclerolepis | reverse complement strand
GCTTCAGAAAAAACACTCCAATAAAAGGCAGCAGTTTCTAGAAATGTTGCAGAATATACAATGACAAGACTACAACTACAATGATGAGTTCACTGAAAGATGGTCATTTTGTCTTTGTTCTTTAACGGAACACTTCAGGGCTAAGTCTCTTACATTTTAGCTATTAGGACTAGTGCTTCTGTGAGAATGAACTTTGATGATTTGAACTGTTAATATCTAGTTAACACACCTCCCTTAGTGTTTGGCGGTTGCTTACCATGCAGGAGGTCCTGGTTCAAATCTCGATTGCATCAGGAAAAGCATTGGGCATATGAGCCAACTAAATCATGTGGATCATATGAGGAGCCTGAACAAGACACCACTAAGGAGATAGTCATTAATGCAACTTAGTTTAAAGAATTCATGTTAAGAATGTATTGTGATGCTTACAGTGATGGAGGAAACGCGCACAACCGTCAGTTTTGATCCTATCACCGTGCACATGTTTGTGAATCAGAATCATTCCAAATCTACAGGCACATGCTCGCAGTTTGTAATTAACATACTACCACACCCCCATTTCTCCATATAAGGAAACTGCTTTCCTTGACTTAATTCATGAATGAATTAATTCATTCAACCTTTATTTAACCAGGATAAAAACCCTTTGAGATGAAAGATCTCTTTTACATGAGTGCCCTGACAACAATACAGATTAAACAAATGAATGAAGTGGTTCCATGAGGAAAGTACATTTCACAGTTTGTCAGAAGTGAAAGACAAAAGGCAAAAAAAAAAAAAAAAAAAAACCTATAAACCACAGAAATTTAAACAATTGTGTCCAATATGGAAGTCAGAAAAGGAATACTTCTCGAGTGTTTCCTCGGTATGACAATGGTTAAAAACAAAACAAAACAAAAAAAACCTTAGATTGCTGTACTGCAATGCTGTTAACATAGTATGCCTGGAGAAGTGTGGCACAGGTGAAAAAAAGGGAGAAGGAAAGGTGATGCCAAAATAAAAGACAAAAAATTAAAATAAATTGCATTCCCGCTGTACTGTTCTACAAAATCAATAAGTCATTGGTGCTTCCTTCGTGTACCCCCTCTTCACATCGGTTTGATTATGTTCATCATATGGAAATTTAAATTAAGGCAATAGCCTTAGGATGCCATTTGATACCCGTGGGATGGCTCAGCTCAGAGAGGGTTGTGAAATCCCAGCCTGGTGTGCCATTTCTGTCTGAAATGTACCTGTAGCCAGGAAACAGAGGGTGGGCAGGACTTGATGAGGTTTGAGAACAACATGCTGGGTGATTTAGATGCTCCAGAGAATAGCATTGTTCCAGTACATATGCCTTGGCAATCGGAAATGGCTGATAAACCATCATTTTACTAATTAAAAAAACAAAGTGAATTAATTCTCTTTTAATGAATGTGATTTCATGTGCTCTGCATGTTCTTAAAAGGTCTGTGTTTGGCTTTCCTTATTTGTGCGTATGCATAATCTGAGCAGGCTCTGCATTTGTTCACAGAAGAAGAACAAATTTGGATAAGAAAATATTAATGAATCCCAGATTTGTGCGTCACATATTTGCATGCATAGTTTACACACAGATTTGTGCGTACAACCTGTTTGTGAATGAGGCCCAATCTCTTTTAATTGATAAACTGCTTTTTCAGGTGATGGCTCTATAAATGCTTTATAAATTTTCTGGTATTATTTATAGCATTGTCTGTGCCACCTCTGCCATCTCATTGCTTCATGAACATGTCGCAGTTTTCACAGTGGGATTTTCCAGCCTAAAACGTGTTGTATTTCTAACATAATGCTAATGCTAAATATCACGCGCAAGTCACTGGTTCTCTTGGAGTCCTTTTTGCTCAGCTGTGTTAATATTAGAGTTGAGCTGGATACTCGGCTGAAACGAGTATCTGGTACGGATAAAGCACTTTTGCCGAATATGAGTATTATACGAGTAATATTGATTCAATATCTGTGGTCAGACTGAATAAAAATCCTCACACAGCGTCACAGCCTCTCCCCTACACACACCTCTCTGTTCACTCACACAGAGACCAGCTTGCTGTCTGTCAACGTTTCAGGTTTCTTCAGCTTCGGGTTTTTTTTTTTTTTCAGTTTGTACTTGCTTATAACCAGTAGAGTTCTGGTAAACATTTGTTCTTTCAGACGTGCTTTAAAGTGACTCGCAGGCGTCTAAGCATAAAAAAAAAAAAAAAAAAAGAAAGTTATGTTGAATATGAAAACTCTAGTTAATTACATTTCATTTCATAATTGCAACTGCATGTGTTGTATTTATTGTTGCAAAACTTGTTTTGTAAATAGTTGTTTTGCTATCATGATCAAGACATTATCATAACCTCTGTATTTTAAAATACTAAAGTAACTGTGTCAAATATACCTTTCATAACAGAACAATAATAAAACCTCTCTCCATCCCATGCAGTTTGGGTTTAGGAAGCATCACTCCACAGAGATCGCCACTTGTTGCTTTCTAGAAAACCTAAAACACACGCAGCTTTGTGGTTACTGTCTTCCTTGACCTGGAAACGTGCTTTTGGCACCATCAATCATAATGTTCTGCTCGCTAAATTAAGTCATTTAAATTTCTCTAATAGTGCCTTCTGCTGGGTGAAATTATATCTTTCTGACAGAAAACAAGCAGTTCAAAAAGACAATTCACAATCTACCTTTCTTGGTTGCTCAGCTGGGGTCCCACAAGGCTAAATACTGGGACCGATCTTATTCAGCTTATATGTTAATGATTTACCCAATGTCTGTAAAACTGTAAAAATGCAATTATATGCCGATGACACAGTATTGTTTGTTCATGCAAAAACTGATGCCATGGTACCAGTGTCTCACTGGCTCTCACCTTCATGCCTACATTCTAACATTAATAAAACAATCTGTAGATTTTTCTCTCGGCAGTCAGCAAATGGTGAGCAACCATTTGTTCTAATCAATGGAAAGAGATTAGATGTGGTTGAACAATTTAAATATCAATGTAAAATTTCAAGCAGCATATAAATAAATAAATAAATAAATAGCTCCTCCTCCCTTAATGGATTTTATAAGTAAAAAAAAAAAAAAATACTAATAGAATAAACACCAGAGCACCGACCAGAGGACACTGTTACAATGGTGCAGGACTAAATTTTGCCAAATGGTGGCATCCATCAGAGGCACACAGTCATGGAACACACTGCAAGCCCATGTCAAGAACTGTGGCACCTACTTTAAAAACACTCACAACTTCTGCACATTGGTTGAAAACTAACCAGATATGCATTTATAGGTAGATTATTTGTTTCCTCAGGCCTATAACTTCATGTTGTTGGTGTCATGTCTGTATGTGTCATCAGTATTATCTTCTGCACGTTTATTGTTCTTACCTGCATCAGGACAGCAGATGAAAATTAGCTGTTGTGCCACTTCCAAATTGATGCTTAAAGCTGACATGTTACTTAATGTGCATTGTCCTAATCAAAATAAATAAAATAAAATAGCAATAAACATTTCTTTTTTTTCAATGTTAAAGACACAAAGGTGTTGAAGAATACTCAGGGCATGTCTTCTTAACTGAGGAAAGCACAGTTTCATTTGTGATTCCCTTTCTTTGTCGCTACATTAAATACATTGACTATGTTAAAGGTTTTGCAGTCTTTTTTGTGTGTGTTAACTGACCTTGAAAAAAAGAATTAAAAAACTGGATATAATGGTGATCATTATGACAGTGGTTTAATT
Organism: Arrhamphus sclerolepis; assembly: GCA_037176975.1. Lineage (NCBI taxonomy): Eukaryota > Metazoa > Chordata > Actinopteri > Beloniformes > Hemiramphidae > Arrhamphus > Arrhamphus sclerolepis. The sequence continues at coordinate 16,964 of JBAMYA010098665.1, read as the reverse complement.
TCATGATCACTGTCATCAACTTTCTTTCTCGACCAAGATGTTTCCTTTCAGATTTGGACACGCTGACGTGTGAGCGGGTCTCTGACGCACAGACGGGTTTGCTGGTATTTAATTTAGTAAAGAAGAGGATGTGTAAATGGAAGCGGAGAGCTGTTATTAAAAGATATAACCATAACACAGCTCAATTAAGGCTAGAAGAGAATGCTGAGAGAAAACTGGTGTAAATGTTCAGGTTAATGTGGCTTTTAACATTTCCCACACTGCCAGTGACTTACAGCCAGGCTTTAAAAATTCTACATTTAATTCATGTAAAAATGTCTAATTATTCTTATTCCTGACAGATACATGTACATTTTGATTTCTCTCCTATCTCTCTCTATCCTAGCTCTATTAACAGCAATATCACCCAACAAAATAATAAAGTATCATTTTCTGTATCAGCAGCTGAATGTGGTATTTAAGGCTCAACAGATTTAACATACAAAACATATAAAAGTCAGACTATTTCAGGTTTGTCTAGGTTTTAATTCAACATGAAGTACAGCAAACAGTTTACAACAAACAAAAAAAATGGAGCGAACGTCATTTTGATGTCATTCAGATGTTTGTGTAAATGTTTCATCAGTCTGGTATATTCTCAGTTTTTAGGTGTCAGTTGAATGTCTATTGATTTGTTGCTTGCTAAGGTTAGAATAAATCTGATGTTTATCGATTATGTTACAAAGTCAACGTATGTTCAATACTTGTGCATGACTTTTAAATGTTTCAGTCCAAGTCTGCAGTTGAAGGCGTCATGAGCAAGAGAGTCTGAGAAAGAAAAAGATGTTTTAAATCCGCAGAGTTCCTTCTGGAGCAGGTTATGTGTTCAAGACCAGTTACCATGGTAACCCAGTTAGGTTAAAACACAAACCACCTCTGCAACCCAGGAATCTCTCAAGACCCATGTAAATTCTCTGCTGCACATTTAATTTCCTTGTGCAACAAAAAACAAGTTCACAGCTGACATCAGAGCATGAAAAGACTGCCCCCATCTGTGGTTTACAACAAAATACTGTCCAGTTACTGTGCATGCAGATGTGGCCAGTTAATACCAAACCAGTAAACCAAGCAAATGAAGGAAGTCAAACCAGAAATTACACACAAGTGAAAACACACAAAAAAATCACACAAAAAACACAAGAACTATTAAATCAAACCTATACTGAAAGGATGAGAACAAAACCAGTATCTGATAACACTAAATGACACCACATTTGTAGAATTGAATTTATAAATTTGCAACTTGCAAAGTTGCAAAAAGTGCAACTGAGAAAGAATATTTTAGAACCAAGATGGTCAAGATCTGATAGAAGGAAAGAAAAGTGTAACTGAGAAAGATGATTGAACTCTTTGTTACAGATTTGGGATTTTGATTTGCAATACATGAGGCTCTGAATTGATGTCATACACTTAGGAGGCTAGGTGTCTGTGAGGTGGGGGAACAATGAGGCAGATGACTTTAGCTGCTGAAAGGGCAGCAAATAGTTAAAGACCAGTGATGATTAATGGAAGAAAATAGAAATGTGAGGAGAAAAAAAATAGAAAAATATTTAGTGACTTCTGTATATTTTAGAGAAGAAAGAGGAGAGAAGGGAGTGTAGCTGTAAAAATTAAGAGGGAGAGGAGTGACAGCGAGGAGGAGAAAACCAACGATGACAAATATCACTGAATACGAGAGCCAGCACCAGTTTAATACTTCCTCTATCAGCCAGACTCACAGCTCTGACAAATCACTTAATATGCAAATATAGGTGCATTTATTCCAACATCAAATCACACTGTCACATAAATATATTTAACACACACACACACACACACACACACACACACACACACACACACACGTACACAGGTGGTTTATTTATCTTCTTGTTAAATTCAGAGGTGTGCAATAATTCACTGCACAGAGACTAGACTTTACAGCTGCACATACACTGCTGGTTGTGTAAGTTCAGATCTGCTGATCAGTCACCCACATTTATCTACAGTTAGATAAGAAATAAATCATTCCTGTTACTCACACTTTTTTCATCTTCATTCTCTAGAAAATGATGATTTTCATAGTGTTCAATCAGAAGAGTAAATTTTTTTGACGTTCTGAAATGTTTGCTGTATTCCCTGTGAATTGGTTAAGATTTTCTTCAATCTTCTAGGTAAACTATCTGGTAGAAAAAATGGCGAGACAATGTTTTTATGAAGAAAATTGTCTTGTGAAGCATTTTCAGGAAGTGTGCTGCTGGCAGTGGCCCCAGTCACATCAGCAGCACCTTTATTCCCCCTCTGCTGAGTGAAATGGTGATCGAGAAAGGCTGATATTCTCTGTTTATTAGCCTACATGACAGCATTAATAAAACTAAATGAAAGAAGAAAATATTTTCTGGTCTTATGCTAGGTTCACACTGTACAATTTTAGCTGTCTCAGACGAAAGATGGTCAATAATGTTCCACTGTAGATCTACCTCAAACACAAAGGTGACAGGGACTTTGCTGTGGCAGCTCCAAGGCTCTGGAATGGTCTGGCCCCGGAAATTAGATTAGCACCCTCTATCTTCACTTTTAAATCCTGGCTGAAAACATACTTTTACTCATTGGCCTTTGCCTCTTAGCTTCTTAGCGTTTTTATGTATTATCATTGTTTTATGTGTTGTTCTTATCATATATTAATTGCTCGTTTTGCTGTCTTTTATTTACCACTCACTGTACAGCAATTTGGTTTAAATGTGCTTTATAAATTAAAATTACTTGCTTACTACCAATGAGACAGGAGCAAAGATGAAAGACAAAACCGTCTGGAGACCAAAAAAGTGACAGATATCGGCAGTGTCAGAAATTTGGAGGAATCATCTCAGGGGGCCAGATTTACTAAAAATCTGAGATTTACTAAAGGTTTGCTGAAGGTGCAAACTCACTATGCACCCAAAAGAAAACACACAAACTGATTTACTAACAGTGTGTGCTACAGTTTGCGTCTTTCAAAGCTGCAAAATCACACGTCTGCATCCAATTAGTACATCCGCCACAATATGCAATATGGGGCATTCACATGCAATTTTGCGTGTGTTGGGAGGAAAATATGTAAATATATTCCTCATTCAATTGTTGAATGAGATCAAACAAGGCTTATTTCTTTTTTTTTCTTTTTCACAGCTACTGCATCTCTCAGAGTGATAGGAGCTTGAATGCACACGCGCGTTTGTGATATCGAAGGCCAACCTTGTGGCAAAATATCCTGGGTCAGTGCAGGATTCTTTTATTCTGAGAAACAGTTTTTTTTTGTTTTCCAAGTTGCGAGACTGAAGATGGCTTATAGGTGGGTCAATTTGTGAAATCTTCTGTGAAATAGTTTATTACATTAGCAAGAGCATGTGTCATATTGATTCATATGTTTTTTTTTTTTAAAAAGACAAAAAAAGAGAATCACATATGACGGAGAATAATGATACAATGAGGCTGCACAATTAATATTGTGGAGCGCACTTTTGGAATCCTGAAGAGCAGGTTCTGTCATTTTGATTGTACTGATAGGGTGTCTCCAACACATTTGCCTGCCGCCAGTTGTGCAATCACTCTTTGTAAATCACACACAAACCACGGTTCCACCTCTCACGCAAAATTCTAGATTGTGTGTGTGAATTACGACACATAATTTGGGATCTTAGTAAATGCTACCCAGAGTGTGACGGCCTGTTGCTGCCTGTACGATCTGTGTCAGCTAACCAACCGATGGGAACTCACCATGAAATAATGTACAATGGAGGAACAGGAAGAAAACAACTAAAATAAGCAACCAAAATAAAAAAATAGACACTTCTTTTTCTTAACGTCATGATGCTGCATTTAGATCTTGAAATACGCTCAGATTTGTTTCTGTCATGGCCACCATTCATCATATGTTCAATCACACAGAGTAACATGCTGGAAATGAATTACATGTTGTCAGCGTGACTGGATTAATTGTATAAGACTGTAAAACTTCTATAGCGTGGATCATGCATTAGGCAGTAGCTGAATTCAAAGCATAGCATCTAAACAAAACCTATAGATTAAAAGATTAATAAAACATAAATATAGAAAATTAAATATAAATACGACTACTTCTTACTACTTGTACAATATTACTAATACAACTATTTATTTTAGAATTCTAACAATGTTTTATTAACATTCTAATTCTAGACACTATTGTTGCTATTTTCTATTGAGTAGTGACATCATTTCTAAAGTGGCTTTCTTCTGTCTCGCACAAACTGAGACTTTCTTCTTTTTCTCCTTTAACTGACTTGTTTATATCGATCATTTTATATATTTAATAATTCCGCGTTGAGATGGTTTGATAACTTTTAAACTCCCCTTTAATCAGAACACTGCTCATCAGAACCACACAAACATGGTCCATCAACCCTCTTATTATCCCAACTCCACACCCACAAACACCTCCCACCACCTTTTCCTGTTCATATTAGTTTCATCAATTTTAACCTTTATTAAATCTCTTTCATCTCTCTTTGTCATCACACAGTTCATATCTGTATATCTTGTCTGTCTCCCTTTTTTAATTACTATGATGATTAAAATAAACAGCCTGTTGAAGTGATGTTTGAGAAGATAAGTTCTTCATCTGTTCAGGGTCTCAGGAAGCATGCGGGGGAGGGGTGGGCATTATTACAGAGCTGTTGTTCAAAGTCTGGATGGAGGCTGTTCTACGTGCTTATGGTAATTACATCCATGGGCACAAATAAAGGTATGAAGGTAAATAAATTGATTGATTTTGTTGTGATAGGCCTGGACATAGTTGGGAGCATTTTGTTTTTGCTGCACTTTCATTTCATGTTGTCAAATCTTGAGAAACGTAATGCAACAGAAATGGTAATGTACACGGCAGCCACATATAGACTTCTATCAGCACTATGGAGAGCAGTCAGAGGGCTTTATCTAAATACTATCGAAAACTGTTATTCTGTTCTTGTCATCAAAATTTTAAGTTCATAGTTTTGGTTAATGGTTTGCTTTAGGCTTATACTTTGAAGTGGTTCTTTTGCCTAATGATTTTCTTTTTGCATGACTGAAGGATGGTTTGTTTATTTTGGGTTTTGTAAATTTGTTGATTGTATTGTCTGTTAATCCCCTTGTGTGTGAGTGTTAATGCTTGTTAGTCTGTTCAGTTGTTCTTACTTTTCAAATGTTAAATGCTTCAGTTTAGTTTGATTTTGTTGACCTCTTTTATGGGCTCAGTTTATTCTAGTTTGATTTTGTTAATTAGAGGAATAAAATCCATTATTTCTTTCCTTGTTGCCAGCATGCTTCATCACTCATAAGAAGAAATGAAATAAACACATTTCTCTACATCATCAGAAACCACCATCAGGAATCACCACAGCTTCATGATTCTGTTTGGTCTCTTTAACAAGACATGAGTGTCTGTCAGCAGATCAAGTCCATTTCATCAATCGTTTAATGTCCATGTGATGACAGCTAGCCATGGCTAAAGGTCGCAATTGAAGTAAGCAATAATAAGATTAAGGCACGTGTGGTATGACAATCATAGTGGTTTTATGAAGACATACATGTAAACATTTTTTTGTAGGTGGGTCACTGCACCAAGTAGCCTCCACATGTCAAAATGTGCAAGACAAAAATAAGCAATAATAATTTTAAAAAGAAGCTGCACTTGAAGCTTTTGCTTAATCAAGAATAAAACCACAATGGTATGTGCCAGAGGAGTCAAACTCTATTTCATCCTGGGCCACATCATCACCATGGTTACCATTAAGGGAAAATTATTCTTCATCTTGTCAACCAGCTATGTCAGACTTCCCACTTGTTCTTGGACTCGGGTAAAATAAAATTTGTGATGTTTTTCATAAAATTGAGTACTAAAATCACTTTTTTACTTGTATAATCATTTAATAAAAAAAAAAAAAAAGATGTAAAATGGGAATTTCAAAATGTCAACCATTTCTATTGTAAAAAGGTGAATGTTTGTAATAAAATCTCAAAAATTGCAACCTTTATTGTGAAATTGAAAATATACTAAAGCCACAACACATTGGTTAAACACAGAATAAAACTCCTCCAAACAATGCTACAGTTAGCCACTTAGTTTTTAGAAATTGCAATAATTGCTGGATAAGTTTTGCTTTTTAACGATATTCTACAAAGACTGAGTTAGTTTTATAAAATTAAAGTTTCAGGAGAATTTAGTATGTTCTTCTTTAAAGACAGTTACATCTTCTTGCTGTTGGAAGAAATCACACCTATTTTAAAAAATAATTTATTTTATGTGAACATTATTTTTACAATTTTAAGTTAGAGATTTTCAAGCAAATTATATTTAAAAAATGGATCTTTGATATAAGAAATCTTTACAATTTCTGCCTTAATTTTCTTATTTTTTCCCTGTTTTTGCTGCAACAATACATATGTAAATCTTCAAAATTATACTCCAATTTTTGGAAAAAGTTGCTTTAAAATGAAGCATTTTTGATTGCAAAAAACACAAAAAATACTCCACAAGTTCCTGGAGGAAATCCATACTGTAATTATTGTACCCACCTCAAATTTTTGTATCAGGTTTGAAATGCAAAACTGATTGAATTTCAATAAAAATGTATATGCTGACACAAAATATGGAATACTATGCAATCACATGTTGACTAAGAGTCAAAGTTGTAACGCAGGTTTGAAAATACAGAAAGTCAAAGGAAATCCCTTTGAAGTCTTTCTTTATTTTTTTATGAATGTAATTTCAGTATGCAGCTGTTCTCAATCTAACACTCCTCAACTGTGACTGCAACATGTCACAAATAAATCCTTTATTCGTTTCTAATTTTAGCCTTTTTTCTTCTATTTATCCTGAAAATCATGGATGCTGCCATTTGTCCTTCATCCTTCAAATTCATCATCGCTGGTTTTGATGCAAATTATCACTCCTTCTTCAATTATACCCCACAAAAGAAAAGGATGATGACAGCAAAGGTTAAAGCCTGACCAATTACACAGTGCAGGGAAGCAGAAGAAAACTGGACAGCCTGTGTCAAAAACAAAAACAGTTCATGGTGCACTGGCGTCTTTTCAGCCATCAGCAGCTACATTTTGAAAACCAGCAGTCATGTGGCCCTCACAGCTCATGCTGGTCTATAAATCTGGAAAGATTTTAACTCCATATAGTCCAACTTAAAAAAAAAAAAATCTGTTTGTTCAAAGTCACCATTAAAACTAACAAGCGAGTTGAATTTTCATCATTATACTTTTAAATCCATGAAAAAATACAGGTGTTAATGAAAGCAGCTTCCAGGATAAATGATGAGTCAGCTCTGTTTCTCATTTGCAGTTCCTTCTATATCTGTTATTTATTCACATATCTTCACTTTAACATGCGATATAGGATCTTTGGAATATCCATCTGTCACCTACAGCTGTTTATTCCTATTTCAGCCAAATGGCAGGGATAACTTGAGAATTCTACCTATTGATTGATAGATATTTATGCTATTAACTACAATAAACTAAATAATCACTACCTAACTAACTGACTAACTAAGCTTTGGTCATTTGCAATACTAAATAAATTTGTTTAAGACATTTATTTGTCTGACACAGTACACGTCTTTGCAGTTTAACTTACAGTAAACAATGCAATCAAATGCAGCTGTGATAAACAATTTCTGGCCTGATGTATTTGCTGCAGGAGGCTGTGCTTCAGATAAAAACAGTCTTCTTTTGACATTAAAACGGTAAAACCGTGAAGTAAATCAGTCAGCACTTTTGCATAGACAGAATTATTTCACACTTGTCAATGACAGGATGAATGTTGTAATCAGACGAAGCGGGAGATCACACTTAAAACTATCTCAGCAGAGGCACAGTCGCTCAGCATGTCAGTCACAAATCTGTTTAAGAAGCAGCTCACTCAGGCCTTCAATGAGACCATGCTTCCTGTCACTTTTTTTTTCTCTCTCTCTCTTTTCTCTTTTGTTTGCAGCTGTGGCTCATGTGTTGACCTTAACAAACTAATTTTACAACGTCCAGGTGTTATAGTTGGGAAGGTCATCCTTGAAATAGATGATGCATTATGTGATTCCAGAAACTGAGATGATTTAGTTCACATGCTCAAATGTCCTTGGGTTAAGACATCACCTCTGATATGTCCATGAATGTGTGCCTGTGTGCACAACAGAAAAAAAAGAGGCATCTTTCCTACACCAAACACAGCACACTGATATTTTAAGATTGTGTCATTGTATACTGGGGAGGACAGAAGTTTGAACACTGAGATAAAAAAGAAGCCCCCACATAAAAAAACAAAACAAAAAGAACAGTACCTCCTTTCTGATTCACAAACTGTCTGTCAGGAGAACTTTACGCATTGAGCTGAGATTATTTTCACGTAGACAGAGGAAAAAGAAAAGGAGCACAGGCACATCAAGACAGTATGCCAAATCTATGAGCATCCAAACTGGGCTTTTGTCAAGTCAACCGAGAAATCTAGAAACCATAAACTGAAGAGAAAAAGATGTCATCCCACATGGAGAGTCTGAGAAACTTAGAAGCATCATTTCTAAACACCACATGTTGCTGTGTTTCAAACATCAGGTTCACCCTGAGGACAAAACAAAGAAACTGGAATGTACAGACCTTTATATGGCGTCAATTCAGTATCAATATATTCATGTATGTAAATCAAAATCCAAACTCTGAGAACCAAAACCTAGAATCTGTAACCAAGAAATCAATTCCTCCAAATTTCTGACACTGATATTTGTCTCAGCCCATATTTGGTCGTAAGACGGTTCTGTCGTTCATCTTTGCTCCTGTCTCATTGTGAGATCCACCACCGTTTTTGAGCTACAGTGGAACATTTTTACCACCACTGAAAATCTTTCATCTGAGACGGCTGAAATTGCTCAGTGTGAGACTGGTATGAAGTAGGCTTGGCACATATCTTTAGCAGAACAAAGAGCCAAGAAAAAAGAAGTCCATCTGCCTTTGATTCAAGCCTTTGAGGACAGCTGGCATAGTTTAATTAATCCACTTTTTAATTGAAATGAATATAATTGAATGAGACTTGAGATTGTTGCTGTAGATTTTCCTGAATAATGTCAGGAGTCACCAGGGGGAAAAAAATTTAAAAAAACCTGACAGAGTTTAAAACAAGACCCACTCTTCTGTTTTTGTCTGCCAGTAGTTATCCATAAATATGACTTCCTGTTCACATTCACTCATGAGCATGCCACTTTTACATAATAAGCACCCATACTGTGGTCCATATTCTAAAAATATCGTTACTGCTTAATTTAGCTGTTTCCAGTCCTGTATCAACCTACCAGCATCTTCATTCCTACACGAGAGAAGACCAGTTTAATTTAGGATCACAGTTTGATTTCCTCCATGTGTATGTGCTCAGGAAGTGATACATAAAGGACTTCAGTGATCACTGTGTACCGCTGCCAACAGACTCTCATGTAGGCAGTTTTCTGCACGTCGGAGATGCAGCTCCTGCTTTTATTCCTCCTTTTCCTGCCAGAGATAGGCCAAATATATGTATGATATCTATAAAACATAAACCTATGAGGATTTTTAAAGGCTGCAGTATATCTGTACATATTCCAGCCCGTGAACAGCCTGGCCATCAGCTGTGAGGAGAGAGAATGATCAGCTGTTTAATACCACTGCCAGACCCTCCATTTGTCTCCTTCTCAGGCCCCCCAGGATTTACAAACTATTCTCTCTCTGGATATCTGTCTCTCTGCATGCCCACCCCTGTGTGCTGTTTGTCAGACTACAAATCCCCTCATACATATCGTCTCTCTGAGAAACTCTCATGATTGCTGCTTCTCTCCCCGTCTGCTCACAGAAAGGTACTATCCAGCTGAGAGAGAAGGAAGGAGGGAGAAATAGTATAAGTTCTATTACAGCTAGGGAGATTGAGAGTTTCACATAGTTTCTTTGTCTTTGTTGACAGCCCTTGTCGAGCAGCAGGACAATTCCTGCAGAAACTGACCTGCGCTCATTGATTTGTCTGCTGCTGCAGCAGTTGCTGCTGGGAGGAAACGAGTGGTTGCTCTCTTGGCAGGATGACATGGTCCCATGTGAACCAGTGCTGGATAATTGGTTTGTTTCTATTTTGGCTCTGGATCGGGGGTGGGGAATGTAAGAGGAAAAGTCTCCTGAGCCAGATTACAGGCCACAAGAGTGAGATTTGGTTGTTATCTGGTGAGGGAGCTGGAGACTAAAACCAGAAAACTCGGGAGTTGGAGAGTTTATCAGAATGAAGCTTTGGTGGAATCTGTGTGTGGCTGCCACACTGATAACCCTAATCTAACATTTAGCATATCCATATTGTATATAGATAAGATTTTGTTGACAGTCAAAATGGTCAAAACCCCCATAATCATCACATAATGTACAGTTGAATTATTCGAATAGACTTTAGGTTGCCTTTGCTCTTGATTCTAACAGCTAACAACCCTGGACCATGCAGCCTGCTCTGCTAACATACTGGCGGCAAAAAACCTACCTGAAATAAAGCAGCACATATTAGCCTCCTCAGTGTCTGCTACTTCTTATAATTTCCACTACAGCTGCACATAGCCAGATGTGTAAATAGGATCAGATGACTTTGAATTTGATCTGATGATTGAATTCTGACTGGATATGCTAAAAAATCAGATTGTGAGTCACAAGAGATGACTGGGACGGCCACTACCTGACACTTGCTAAAAGAAATGTACTATTCCTTCAAACAAAAATGAAATTGATATTTGAACATACAGAAAGCTCATCCTTGTTGTTTTAACTTGAACACAAAGGCTCATCTAAAGATACACACCCAGAATGAATCAAAAATAGCTTCACAACCATAAAGCCAACATCCACAGCATCTATAGATAGCTTAGCTCATGAATGATGTACGGCATATGTATACGTCAGAATCATTGTAATCGCTGTCATGTCTGAGTAAATTTTAATGAAAAGGACTAGTGTTCCCTAATGCAGGATGTCAAGGGCCACTGCATTTTTTACATATGTCCTGCTCCGACACAACTGTTTCAAATAACTGGAGAAACTTCTAAAACATGCCCTCAGGGACCTGTATTGAGGAACAATGGATTAGACAGTTGAAAACACAGGATAACAAAGCTATCAATCAGACAAATGCCACTGAATCTATTCATCTGTTCCTTGACTACAGCTGTGCTTAAATAGAGGAATTTCTCAAAGCCTACAGAGATTTTATTTTTAAAAGACATGACTTGATAGATCCATTTGGATACACAAAGTGTGCCATATTCTTAACTGATCACATATATAAATAAATGCTGATTTCCACATCATGGTGTTATGTTCATATAATGCAGTTTTTTTTCTCGTCATTTAACTAATGCAACATCAGATTTCACCACTGTATCCATAAAGAAACAAATTAAATATATTGCAAGAAAACTATTAAACACTAAAACAATCAGAAACTGAAAAGTCAATTATACATTTCAAAAAAAAAAAAAAAAAATTAATAGAGAAAGCCCAGATGTATGCAGAGGGTTCTGTCAGGAAGGGCAACCGATGTAAAAGCCTCTGCTTCGGTCAAGGCCTGGGTCAAGGCCCTGTTGACCTCCAGGGCACCGAAGGAAATTTTGCTACTGTAATTGGTAGAGGGAGACAAGTAAGATTGTAGACAGAGAGAAAAGAGGAAAATCAAGAGACTAGGACTCGTTAGAGACTAGAGTAGGAACACTGAATGTTGGAACTATGACAGGAAAAGCAAATGAGTTGGTTTAAGGTGGATATTCTGTGTGACCAGGGGTCCGTTTCACAAACGCGGAGTCAAAAAACTAATTCAGAGTCAACAAAGAAGTTTCTGGTGTCAGATCAGGTGTTCAAAGCTGGTTCAATAAACTCTGAATATGTTGACTCTGAGTTACCTCAACTCTAATAATCCATCATTAATGGAGCTCCGATACTGTGATTCACCATGTCAACGGCAGTAAACAGAAGAGATCGTCCTTACTCTTCTTGGTTGAATCAGAGATTTTGTTGCAGTCACGTGACTATGTGACAACTGCAGCAGTGAAGGAAAGACAGTTGATGAGGAGAAATTACAGAGTGAATGTTTAATTTAAACATTTAGTATTTTAATATTAAAACTTTGACAGCTGAAGATGAAGTAGAAGTAAAACTTATTTCAGACAGATGACTCAAACGTAACATGCTTCATTAGATTCACTTTACAAACGTTTCAGAGGAATAGAAAAAGGAAAAATCATTCAAGGCTCTTGATGAACAGATGATCAGTACATCCAGTCTCTCTGGCAAATGCTAAAGGGACATTTCTTTGCTCACAAAAGTCGGAGCAGGATTCTAATGATATCAACAAAAAAGCATGTTAATTATCCAATGAGTTTATGGTGGATAGAAAAACAAAAAATAAAGTGTGTGTTCAAAAGAAGTGGTCCGACTCATAATGGTGCACTTATGAGTTGGACCACTTTTCTCTCAGTTCTTTTTCATTCACTTTCTAATGAATATAATAGAGTATGTTCAGTATCCCTATCATAGTTTAAAAAAAACTGACTTTAGCAAGCCAAAAATAAAATTAATATATAAAATAATAAATAATAATAATAATAAAATTAATTAATTCATAATTAAGATCACCTTTTTTTTTTGGCAAACTGAAAGAAAAAGAGACCTAACGCTGTTGATTAAAAAAATCAGGGTATCATGAGCAGAAGTCATGGTTGGTTTAACTGTATTAAACAATTAAAGTATCTGTACCTCAACATACAATACTGACGCAAAACGCAACATGTCATTGTTCAAAAGTCTCAGCTGTCTGATGAAATTGAAATTCTTTCAGCTTCATGAAGGGAAAGAGACAGAAAGTAACTGGGGTACATTGAAGTAAAACCGCTCCCGACCAGGTTTATTTTTTTATTTTTATTTTTTGATATACTAGTATTCATCCCCGTGGGGAAATTCTTTCTCCGCATTTAACCCATCTGGGGGTAAAAAAAGAGAGAAAGTCAAAGGGAAGTGACTGAAATAGTGATAGAAGCAGTACTCCAGGTTGGTCTGAGAGACGGTAACTCAGCAGCAAAACACGTCATGACCGCAAGCAGATGAGGTGCACCACTTGAAGACCTTGGACTGAGGGCTTGGTACCTCAGGGCAGCAGATTACTGCTGTCTGAGCTCAGAGAGCAGCAGAGGGCAGCCCTGCTGTGGTGGTGGACAGAGCTGCTGTCAGCAGCATGACAAGAACACAACTGGTGTTAATGAAATGTAATACAGTAAAAATCTATTAAAGCAACACAACAGATCTTGAACCCCCATCCCCCATAAAAATCAGTTTTCTTAAAAATATTTAGCAGTAGTTCAACTTATAGCAAGACAAATCACCACAGAAGACACCTGCCGAAGACTGAGTGTATCTGCATCGCTTACATTAGGACTATATGTAAATGGGGAACCCCCACCCATACTCAGAAAAACCAGCTGCCAATCAAAGTGCACACGTTGACGGTAAATACTGGACAAACTATCCGGTCATGTGACCCATAGAATTGCACAGAGAGTTCAGTTGAAGACTCGAAGAACTGCAACAAAATGTACTTCCTGGATGAGCTTCAACCTGGAAGTGGAATGGTTGCCATTTGGTTTTACAGCACTCATTTGCTTAGAGAGATGGTAATTATAAGATGGAGCTATCTAACATATATTATCACTTTGAATGTTGTGGCAGAGCCAGTGCTTCTTCACCAGGTCTTCTCTTTTCAGCTGTAACTCCCCAAGACTTTTGAGCATAATTAATGAGCTCCAACAGAGGCTAGCTAAATGGACCTGTTAAGAAGATTCAACTTACCTAGCGGCATGTCTAGATTTCTAGTCTAGCCCCTCTAAACATTCCTTTTCAAAAACTTCTAAAAACTGTGTTGCATAATATGAAAATCAATCTTGGTACAATACAGGTGAGATGTCTAGAATAGGTTTCTAGAGTTCTAGTTCTAGTTTCTAAAACTCTCTAGAACTGAGATGTCTCTGGTTCTAGTGATGTCTTCAAGCCTTTAGCTTCTTTATGTCACTGAAGATTCTGCATATTTCGAGTCATCTTGTCTTGAAGTTCTAGTCTAGGAAGAGTTGTAATATTGGACTCCAATTCTCAACAGTTTTGGTAACTGTGAGCTAATCAGTTCCTGAACTCTTTCTAGCATCCCACAGATCAACTACTTTCCAGTGCACGTCTTTAAAGACTCCCTTTAGTGAGGCGTGGTTCATAGTAACACCTAAGATCAGATATTTGAGTATCTTTATGAACCACACCCACATAGCAAGCGAAAACATCATTGCTAAGGCACCAGGGAGAATTCATTAAATGAATTATTCTATGGTTTGATTTACTTTTTCATGGAGTACTGTAAATGTTTAATATTTGTGTTCAATAAAGATACAATAAATACTTATTTTGCCGCATTTTATGACAAACACAGAAAACCAGTAAATTCTGACATTTCCTACGACCATGATTGGGGATGTACTGCTAGAGTTATTTCATCAGTGGAAGATTATTCATGCTTCCAGACATTTGTCAGGTTGAAGTCAAAACAAAACAAACAAACAAAAAAAACAATACCTATTTTGCAACAGATACAATTTCATTGATCAGGCAAATGTCAACAACCATTTGAAAGTGTTTGTATTGGGCATCTGCCGCCTTCAATCCCATCACAGCCCCTTATTGGTTTGAATCATGATGTTTTTTCATCTGACTGCAAAGATATCGGTGTCTATCGATATTCAGCTCACTTGACAAGAAGATGCACTGCCATCTTGCTAGCATTTCTGAATCAAGATAAGTTTTAAAGTTGCTAAAGAACCTTGATGGAGCCTTTTGCCATTACTATTAGCTCACTATATAGTTTATTCTGCTTTACTTTGCTCTTTGTTTTTCTTTCATATTTTCTTTTTTCTCCTCAAACCCTATTTGTGATACCTTTAAAGTCATGCTTCAGTTATATTTCTTGTGATTCCTTACTCCAGTTTTTCCTTAAATTTCCTGAAGTGAGTCCTGATTCATGTGAGATTCCTATTTTTTTGTTTGCAATAGTCTGTCCTAATGTGAACAGAATTAAATACAACTTTTACTGCACTTAGGTCTTTCGACATTGAACTGTCATTCTGTGTATGTATACATACTCAAATATGTCCCAGCTAATCATGAAAATCACATTGAGATCAACATTTCTTCTTGTTTAAACCTGACATTACGAAATTCTAATTCCAACCTGTTTTTAAAGTTGTGTGTTACTTTTCAGGCAAATATTGGGATCTTTACAGAAAAACATGGCTGGAGAATGTATGCACTTTTACACCAATTTTTAACCTTGTGCACAAACATTTTGGAGGAGTGGAAACTGGTGGCAAATGTTGAGGTGGTGAATTGAAGCCACGTTCATCTCATACATTTAACTTCAGTTCATATCAGACTTGTAGATCCATGTAATCATAAACAGCCAATCCTGCAGTATCATAGATGTGTTCCATTAGTATCCCATTACTATCCTATAAATACTCAGTACACTTTGTTTATATATCATACTTCCATATTAAATTATATTCTGTAGTGTTGGATAGCACTGATGCATTAATTGCAGAAATGTGTGTATCAATCAGTCTAATCTCTGAGTAAAACATGTCAATAGTATGTTGACACAGAATAAATGTCCATAATGGATGCTGCCAGAGGATCAGGATGGAGAGAGTTTTAGGGACTGCCAAGATTTCCTGGACCCTGAGAATGAGTTATAATATATCAGTGCACTTGGATCTATGTGCTGAACTGGGTCCACTGTTAAACAGATCAGCTGCCAGAGCCGTGACATCCCAGTGGATGCAGGTGTTGATTGCTCTCAGGTTTCTGGTGAAAACAACTGCTTTCAGCTTGAATGAACAGACAGGTATGTATTTGATATTATTAACAATACAGTTCAAATAGATGATATTTTTAACACGAACAGTCTAACATCCAGTTTCCTTACAGAGTAGAGAACATCAACATCAAAAGATGATTTATTGCAATGTTCAGTTTCACAAATGCAATCGCTGCAGTTAACTGTAGTCGCATTGCAATGAGGGCTCTGAGTGAAGATGAATTTGACTAAATGAATGACAAAAATTGATCAATGTACAAGTTATTAGTGACTCAAACATGTTTCTGACTAATTTAGTATCATTGTAGTCTGACTCCACACAGAGAACATACAGGAGTTTACGTGATCTCTGTGAGCAGCTGATTTATATGCAGAAATATTCATGAGCTCCTTTTATTGACCATTTATGGTATAATGTGGATGTTTTGAGACCAGATATGCAGAAAATCCACCTGTACAAGCTTCTAGGTGGTCTGTGATTTATAATGAAAAACTGCTTGTAAATGTGCGGACCCTTGATTTTATAAATCAGATATTTTTTATGGTATATACCATTTCCAGCTTATGGCCATGCATAAACTTTCAGTAATGATCCTACACACAGTTTTATAAATGAAAATCCTGTCCTCTCATCTTGGATTCAGGAGGAACAAAGGAGGTTTTTGGAAGGATGGGTTAGGTCCAATACAACATATATAACTATCTTACCAAATATCTGACTTTCATTAATTTTTCTCTTTTCCAGTTTTGTTTTTCTGCTCAGTTTGAAGTTGCTTAAAGCCACACATAGATGTGGTCTTTTTATTTTTCCCAGTTTTTAAAGTACATGCATGGAAAGTGCTTTAACTCCACCCAGTGGCTAGAATTCTTGAAATGAGATATATGTTTTTAAAAATAAGACCATTTTTTTCTTGAAAAGGCTTTTTTTTTTTTTTTTTTTTTTTTTTTTTTTCTCACCCCGTTTTTTTCGTTTCCATCCAAACCGCCCCCGCAAAAGAAC
>JBAMYA010098586.1:0-20724 GCA_037176975.1 Arrhamphus sclerolepis | reverse complement strand
GGGGGGGGGGGGGGGGGGGGGGGGGGGGGGGGGGGGGGGGGGGGGGGGGGGGGGGGGGGGGGGGGGGAGGAGGGGGGAGGAGAGGAGAGGAGAGGAGAGGAGAGGAGAGGAGAGGAGAGAGTGATGGGTCGAAAGTTCTCACAGCTAGAGCAGGATTAACAGATATAGATTTGTACATCCCCATGTCATGTCTAACAGGACTTTAACATCTTTAATCCTAACGATACAAGGTCCTGATTAGAAATTCGGAAGAAAATGAGGGTGGTATTCAAGTGGCTCTTTGAATAAATCAAGTTTTGCTGAAGCAAGTAACACGCAGATATTTCTGCTGCTCTGCAGTTTGGCTGAATTGTTTGTTGGTAATGTAAAGAACTTCTTGATGAAGCTTTGTCTTGTCAGAATCTGCAGGTTTTTACTTTGAATTTCATTGCAACTTCGCCAGCATATGTCAGGCTCGCAGGACATTAATCTTCTTCGACAAGCACTTTATTCAGTTACAATCCTTAAGTCGTTGTGAACCGTTTTATTATCTACAGATGCAAAAATAATTGCTGCAATTGCACCGTCTCTGAATAACCCTGTGACTGTATATTATAGTGTTTATAAAGGAGCGAGCTGTTATTTATGTTGCACTGAACCTTTCTCAGTCAGCACCAGTGACTCTGTTTCACCTTTACTATCATTTCCCACTGGACCGAGTGTGAAAATCTGCTCATCTAAATGCAAATCATAAATGTAATTTCCAATTATGTTTTTTTTGATGCGCTGTGTCAAATTTCCATGTATGAAAATCAAACAGTTTCCATCCTAACAGGTGTGTTATTTCATAATGAAATATATTTGTCCTCTTGTGTTTATTTGTTGTTGCTGTTGATCAAAAATGCTCATTAGTACTTTTGAAAAATCAATGAACATATAATAATAATAATAATAATAAATTGCAATGTCAAAATTTTCGGTAAAATATCTTGACCTTTTCACCCTTTTGGCAGAATATCAACAGCACACAAATATTATCAAAAGTCTACTGGGACCAATTAAGGAATGCAGAGATGCTGAATCAGAGATCAAAATCTTTCCTCACGTGACTTGGAAATGCATTCTTTAAAAACGACTTCACTAACAAAAATCTTTCATATTTCTGTGCGCTTTCACGAGGAGAGACGTGCAGCGGGGTTCAGAAGTCTTTGCGCTACGGGTGTGCGGAGTGTCTACATGCAGAAAAACACCAGGGACATCCAATTATTTGCTACTCAGCAGGGATTTAACTGGAAAGCTCCGGCAGTGTTAATAAAGAGAGACGGAAAGTAGGCTGCAGGGATGACCTGGCTTGTGTTCAAAGAAGCATTTAAATGGAATTAAGAGCAAGAGGGTGAAGATGGAAAATTCAGATCAGATTTAATCCTTCTGTCCAGACAGTAAACAGCACCGGGGGCAGAGAGATAAACAAGAATGTAAAATACTTTTGGACACAGTGTTTGAACCATGATCCAGAAACATGTTTAAATATTTCCCTGCGTGACCAAATGAATGCATGCAGAGTCCTGTGATGGTGCAGATCCATCATGATCTCATCGCTGTAGCCAGGAGGCTTCACGTTCAGATGCCACTGAAGTCTCAGAAGGTACCCTCTTAAAATTACATCATTTTACTTTTTTCTTTTCTTTTTAAGGAAAATTTAAAAAAAAAAAAAGAAAAAAATCAGCTGGTTCACCTGGTCTCACAGCTGGGAACTACAAGCCCTTAACAAGGCAGTGTGGTATAATTAAAAAAATAATAAAAGCAAATAATGAAGAAATAAATAATACATAAATAAAAAGCCACGTGATTGTAACAAGTGAGTGCAATCTACCAAATTGTGAATTGAAACAAAAATAATTGTCTTTTAATTATCTAATTGGATTGAATTTAGTTTGACTAAACTAAATGTGTTTAGTGTTAAAGCCTTGAGATGACTTTTGTTGTGATTTGGTGCCATTTAAGTAAACTGAATTTATTATTCTGCTTTTCAACTGTTCTGCTTTTCTCCTTTGCTTGGGATCATTCCCCTGCTGACCCAGTTGCTGTCAAGCTGTCAGACGGTCGAGCTCTGCAGACTCTAGAATCGACTTAAGATTATACAGAGTTCATGGTGGACTCGATGATTTGGCTGCAATACAAGCCCACATCATGACCCCTCCACCCCCGTGCTTAGCAGGTGGGAAGAGAAGTGTTAATGCTGACAGGCTGTGTTTGCTCCTCACCAAACGTGGTGCTGCATTGGTCTTGTCTGTCCAATGGACATTAGTCCAGGAGTCTCAGGATGAACCTGCTATATAGGAGCTCCAAAAACTGTCAGCTGACTCAAACGTTTTCCACGTGTGAATAATTTTTCCCACTCTAGAATTCTAGATTACAAAGACCCTATAACTCAGACCAATATGATGGGCAGCAGCAGTCTCTCTGAGATGTCTTACCTCTTTGGCATTGTGTTAACACGCATCTGAAATGCCTGAGACCAGTAAACTGTCAAAAACATCTGCCTACGTGCTGATGAGTTTAAGCACATCTCCCCAAAATAAAATGAATAAAAATAGAATAAAATAAAAAACTGAAATGAAACAAAACAAAAATAATAAACAAAATAAAATAAAATAAATAAATAAGATATAGAATGAAACTCTGCAGATACATCTTTCTCCCTCTTTCTTTCTTTCATTTCCTTTCTTCAATGAGAAAATGCACCATTTGCATCCATCTTCAAAACAAATGTGATTTTGGTGCTTTTGGTACTTCTGGTGCGTTCTTAAGGCTAAATGGAAGGACGTGGACGTTAATAATTGAGTTTATGGTCTGTCCAAATGTTTAAACCCTCTATTTATATGATGATGTCATAAGTGAGAGGAGCCTGACAAGAAGAAGATGAGGTTGTTTTCTCAGTACATGGTGGAGAATACAAACCTGAGAATCTGAGGAACAGGGGGTGGGAGGGTGCAATGAAGCGCTGGCAGCACTCTGCACATGGGTTTCTCCACGGGGGGTTTCGCTATACGCTTGTTGTGATACAGCTCACAAACAACCTCTCTGGGGGATTAAGTGTAAGGACTTAGCTGCTAGAAGGGGGGATTGGGTCCTTTCTTCTGCTGAGTCCCTCCTGTGCTTTAAGATAGGGGTCAGCTTGGACTACCATGTGCTGGCAATGTGGTGCCTAAGCCCAACAAGAGGCGATTAAAATAGGTCAAGTGAAGCTTTGTGAGGATGCTCATTGTCAACCTCTAAAAGCAGACCGAATGCCTTGAAGAAAGGACACAGGTGGGAAAACAACTTGCACTTGTTAGCTCCAGCACGTAACAAATGAAATCTCACACAGTGAACAATAAAGGTGCTCCATGTATCCTAATTTCTTTTACAGAATGAAGCATTTGCTCTCATCAGAAGTTACATCAACTGGTTAGTCCTCGTATTAAAAACAATTTAGGGAAGAAATAAGGGAGAACTGTTGTTAACTGATGTCACTTAGGAAACTGAAGCTCCAGCCTACATGATTATATCACATTTAACCTGAAAAACTGCTTCACTCAGTTTCCTCCAACACCATATGTGTTGATTTCTACACAGATTTCTGCTTAAAGAAAGAAAAATAATAAAATAATAAAACCATATGGCTCCTCGTAAACAAGTCTAATATTTATTGCATTATAAAAACAACACGATGCTTGTTTAGGGCACAAATACTTCATTTCCCCCTGAATAACAACAGGAGGGGTACATAAATACTGCAACTGAAGCTTTTACTTCCTGATATGAGACCTTACAATGTGGTTAAGAGCGCAGGCTTTTGTGTGGTGATATATTCCGATATTCCTCAGAGCTGATGTGCAAGATACCAGAGTGTCACCAGGGATGCACACTAATCATGGGCTGTTCTGGGGGTGGGGCCACGGGGGCATTTTGCCCCCAGCTGAAATCTTTTGGGCTCCCTGATGCACCCCTATCCTCTCACTCATCTGTTTTTCACCCCCCAAAAAAGAAAACATATATATATATATATGTACATAAAGTGACGTGTGGTGAGGTTCATGACTGGTGAGGCACTGACTCCATCAGAATCAGATTTAATGAACCCAACAGAGTAGATTATTCACCATTTGATCAGCAGCTGTTAATGAGTTATGTTTCATTTGTCCTAAGCATACTTTTTTTTTCTTTTGTATTAGTCTTCCTCAGCTGTGGAGTAGAATCTCGGGGCTCACTACTGCCCCTACCATGAAGTGAAGTGAGGCAGGAGAACTGCAGCCTCATTTAGTGCCTCTTCATTGCTGTTTACATACATAAATGATGTACTTCAGCTAAACTATGGAAAATCATATATTAAAAGTGTTTAAAACATTTGATTGATGACAGACAAAGACACTAGCATGCTCTCTGTTTGTTGAAAGTGAGGCTCACCTTGCTGCTGTCTCACCATGCGTCTATTTCCTGTATTTGAATGGGAAATGAGAAAATTCAGCAGTTTTTAAATAAAATAACAATCAAAATTGTTTAAGTTAAATGAAAAATGCGTTTATTGTTAAAACCACTAGGTAATTATATAACCATTTAATTTTATTTTTGCTTATTATTCTTTCCATGATGACAAGTGAGGCTCTGCCTCTCCAGCCTCTCATATGCATGTATGAGTATGTATATATATATATATGTATATATGTTTATATATTTACATTTATATTTTTACATGTTTTTTACACAGGAATATTCCAGAGTTAAAACAATCCAAATAGTCCTTTTTTAAATCCACTCTTTGTGTGCACCAGACACGTGTGCACAGATCTCACTGTATCTGCAGGAACCCTATTCACACTATCACTCAAAGCAGAACAGAGGACTTTTGTTCAGGTAGAAATACCAGTTTCAATTTCACCTGAATGACTATTTGTTTACTTTTTACAAACTGCCGTCTACCTGCAGCGATCAACCACGCCTGCTATCAGCAAAAACCAGACCAGAGTAAATCTCTCCTCCCGTTCCTGTCAGACAGATGTGTACACCACTGGTGCACACATCAAAAACTATGAAACTAGCTCACAGAGCTCCAGCAGACATCCAAACAGAGGCAGCAACAGATGCTCAAGAAACTAAGAAGAGAAAAAGAGCATGACAGAGGAAGAGACCAAACAAAAGGAAATCTAGTGTTGTCAAAGCAACTTAACCTTCACCGCCTATAGGGGGACCCAAAAAGTTCTTCTGTGCTGCTTAAAGTGGAGCACGTTTGAGTCTCATAGAGGCCTAAAATATGTCAAATCTATTTTGACATATGTCTGTTTGCATGTGTGACAATATTGATTGGCATTTTGCTGCAAACGCATTGTCCACCATTCTAACTCCAAACTGCTGTGATTCACACTGTTTAGGTCCCAAGCAGAATTTTACACTCCTTACTGTATAATAATCGCTCTAGATCTGCTTTAAAAATGGATCGTTCTTTTAGGAGGTGTACCAGATTGCACTGGAGTGATCTAAATGCAGCTTATCGCATCTCATGTACTCTGGGAGGAGCTGGGTTATGTTATGAGGAATACATACACACCACTTTTAATCCTGTATATTTAAAGCTATTGAAACAGCAACTGAAAAAGAGAAAAAAATCTACAAGGGAGACATATGAAACCCTCTTTTAATAAGCTGAGAGAATTTCCTGCGGTCTTAGTAAAAATGTCTGTCATGTTTTGGTCAAAATACGACAGATACATTACAAGGGCCCCTTCTCTTCACGGTTCTTTTCTTCACAGTTTTAGGGGATGGAGTCAGGCACTTGTCCTACTCCACCTCCCTCCTCCATGCAGTGTGCCTCTTCACTTCACCCACTTCAAAGGCAGCAAATGCAACAAGATGAGTATGTCCTCTGCAAGGAGATCTCGAGCGCTTCGGATTTCTTTGATAAGTAAAGATATGTGTTGAAAATCTAGGAGTTTGTGAGCCCACCGCCACAACTGAACTGTCCCTATCAATAATTTTGGTCAGGAATAGATTAAAAAGACCCAAAACAAAGCAAGCAAAAAATGCTCCATCATGCACCACGTGCTAATATCAAGGTTCACTCAGGGCTGGAGAATACTGGCTGTTTACAACACATACGTAAATGCATAATCTTGCAGTTGTTTCGCATGTCGATCATGATTCAACATGTCATCAGACATTGCAAAGTACGTACAAAGTTGGTGTTTCTTGCAAATTTCCCAGTTCAGTATAACATGACAAACAAACAAACAAACATCTCCAGTGACACTGGTGTTGTTTTTTTTCTGGCTGTGACTGCAGCACAAACATATTTTTGTACGTGAGACCCCCGTTATTACACGCACTGCTGGCATAGAACGGAAGCAGGAAACGTTAGTTTCCCAGTTCTGTGGAAATGGCAACTAAGTAGAAAAGGCTGGAAATTAAAAGCATGAGTAACTTGAAGAAAATAGTTTCTCAATTGCTCGTGAGCCCACAGTAAAGATAACAAGCTACGAGATCGTTAGCAAGAGCCTCTGGGTCCATCACGTAGGAAGGCAAAGGACATTAGCAGGGCCGTTTCAAATGTGCTCTGGGTTACAAATCATTTAACTCTACCTTTGAGCAAGGAAAATTAATGCAGGTAGCTAAAGCTAAGCTAATCTAAGGATATCAAACTTTGCTAACTAAAAAGTTCATCAGGACCGCTTGAAAGAAGAAAAAGTGCAATGGAAGGTAACGTTTCAAGAAATTCTTAAGTTCTCTGGATGAGAAAACTCTTCTGAATCTCAATACAACTCATATCTGAGGTGTAATTTAAGTTTTTCACAGCAAAGTACTTTAATGTTCTTATCTAAGTGGCTACAAATGAAAACAGGTGATTCTAATTTAAGTATATTGACGTTGACCTTGTAATTTATCTACATAAAATAAAGATATATATATATATATATATACATGTAGCCAAGGTGTTCAAATTAAGAGTCTGTTGAAACTGGGTTGATATAAAATGCCGTATATTTATTTATGTTTGTTACTCTGCCATGGTTATTCAGTGCCTCTATCATGGAACATTTCACATCAGTCAATATTTATGAGCTCAATTCCAGCTAATCAATACCTGGATGTGCTGGCTTGTACTTTGGAGTGTTACAGGGTTACAGTCTATATGGGCTCAGTAGAATGAGTATGGAACGGTTCAGAAACATGGGCTATTACTGACTGTCCTTTTGTGACCTTCCGTCCATCCCTCCTGCACACCAGGATCCATATAATGCCTGTAAGTGCAGCAGAATTTTCGGCAGAAGCCAAAGAAAGAAGAAACTGTTATGACCAGAGGGAGCTGGGCGCAGCGGCAGACTCAGACTCTGTTAAACAAGATTTATTGCAGAATAATATAAATGGTAGTGGAAGGAGGAAATGGCAAAGGTCGAGGGCTGATGATGGTCGCAGAATGAGCGATTGGGGAGAGTGCGGGCGATAGCGGAAGAGTAGGTGAATAGATGAGCGGAGAAGGAAGTCACACAGGGACAATTGGCAGGCTTGAAAGCAAGGTTGATATAGAGTAAGAGCAGGAAAAGAAGTGAAACTGTAGAACTGGAGAGTCTTGGTTAAAAGAAAGTCTAAAAACAATGAAGTGTACAGCGAAGCTAAAGTAAAAAAAATAAAATCTTTTTGTAACTCGTCCTTAAATAAGCTTATAGTCCCGCATAGTACTGAGGCTCCTGTTAGATAAATTTATAAATCCAAGTTGCTAAATTGCCAGTATATCTTGTTTCTTCAAACTTCATCCAGTCCATCAAAGAACACCAAATAAGAGTCAACAGCATTGTTTGGTATTGGCAGATGAAGAAAGATTTGAAGATATGACAAATCTTTCACAGCCGCAATCCACATACTCAGCTCTGCTGCTCATCCCACAAATGCATGCTCCGTCCAAATGTGGCAGCATTTCAAAGGGACACAATCAGGCTTTTCTACAACTCAGAATATGATGGGTGTCTCTGTCTCCTTCCCCTTTATTCTGATTCCTTCATCACAGTCCTGACTGTGATTAGACAACTGTGATGACATCAGTCGAGTGTCCCTCATTTTCACACAGGGATGGACAGACCAGAATCATGTCCAGCTGGGCACACAGAGCAACACAGTTTCCTTTTATTTCTGCCTTCTTCTCGCACATACACACAAATGTCTTTACACATCGCACTTCTCCCTGTCCTCCTTCAGCTAGTTTTATAACCCTCCTGTTCATACAACAAAGGCAGCGCTGCCGAATGATGCCATACTCTGTTCCATCCAATGCTGCTCAAGTTGCTGCTAAATCCCACTTGACAGCTGCTTTGTCTTCAGTTTGGGGCTCCCTGGTACATAGGCAACAGTGTGCAACCCAGAGAGAAAGGCAGAGAACAAGATGGAAAGTTTTAATCAACGCTGAAAACATTTCTAGGGTTCGCTCTTTTGTCTCACACTGCAAGGTTTTTGGTTCAAGTCCTAGTTGGGGTTTTTTTATGCGTGGAGTTTCCATGTTGTTGCCGGGCCTGAGTTGATTATCGCCAGGACTCCTTAGTACAAGTCCAAAAACATGAACGTTACATAAAAGCACTTGATCTGTGATGGACTTGCAAACACTGGTTCTGTCAGGAGGGCCAAAATTCCAACATGATCCCCTGTGAAGCCTGTGGACTGCTACTCCAAATGTTTGCTCTAAGTCAAACATATCAGAGGCAGTATTCTGGTGTACATTCCCTGTCATCCAGGGGAGGGGTTTGAATTAAGGGCAAATGGACTTCTTTTTCTTGGTTCTTGAAGATGCCCAGATGGAATGGAAGCTGAGCTTCTTCAAGTACTAAGATAAAGAAATCCAGTTGCCTTTGATTCAACTTTGGAAACCAAAATTGTTATATTCATTTTTGGAAATGATGAATAGATGAATATTTTCACAAAAGCAGTTTACCTTCTGCTTGACCTGTGACGTGAGGGTACCTGATGAGTAAAAGCTACATGAGTTTCGACTAAACAACAGCGTTTGATGTCCTGCTGAGGAAGCCAGGCCATGAGGTATCTGTAGCCTCTCTTAATATTTGTATCATGTAGTCAGCAGTCCCGTAAAAAAAATAAGATAAAATAAAAAGCATATAGTCAAAGAAAGTGTCTTTAAATCATACAATCACCTGAAAATGTCAGTGTTTAGCTTAGTGAGCAGATGTCAGACATTTCTCCACCTGCTGAACATGATACAGTATATCTTACTGAAGTGAGGGAATATCTTTGCTTATTCAGACTACTGCATTTACTGCATGGCTGCATGCTGATGAATGGATGTTGAAATATACTGAGGAGGCTGGCAGCTACATTTGATAAGCAATATACTTTATGATCCCACTGATAACGATACTTTCACTCTGTAAAGTAAATAAATATGATGCCCTGAACTGCTTACTAGTGTCATGGACAATTAGATGAGAATATCTAGGTTATTGACAACTAGGATAGACTCCAAAATAACCCCAGCTGTTCACCCCCTATTACGTTGAACAGGAAGAATCTGGGTTAGAAAACAGTCTCAGACATTTCTATGTGACAGTTACGATTAGAGGAAAAGGGGAATTAAAGTTTCAAAACTTTTGTTCGTGCTCATTTATGATCTCTTTGCACATTCCTTTAATGGGCAAAAACTAGAAATTGTTCTCCACTATACACGGGATTATAAAGAAATACATACAGTACAGTTGAACTTTAGTGATCTGATTCTTTTTTTTCAAATGGTTAATGTATAAAAGAATTACCTGAGCAGTTGATATTCAAGAACTCAGGGGAGTGTTCAAATGCAGGAAGTGCGGGGTGGCAGTCAATGCGAAATAAAGGTTTGAGTAGATAATAATCCACACAATTATATTACTTTGTTGCATGTGCAATTCAGTGCCACCAATGAATTTAATAAGGGAACAAATCCCAAATGAAACTAATAGCACGATGCAAAAAACAAAAAACAAAAAAAGCAACAACAAAACAAAACAAAACAGAGGAAAATACCACCACAACGATAATATGTGGATTAACAAAAAGACCAGTGAATCTTCACCATGTAATTAAATGCCAAAGGAAAAAGAGAAGAAAAAAACAAAAAAAACAAAACAAAACTGAAATCAGATATCCAGGTGACACATCACTGAAAATACCACAGATTTCCCCAGTTCCCCTTCCCCACACTGAAGATAAAGTAGCAGTTAATCTATCTGTGCCACACTTCGTTTTGGCCTCAGCTGGCCTGAACCAAGCCAAATAAAGCTGCTTTAACAGAGATGTGGCACAGATATAGTTCCAGATCCATGTTTCTGCATGTCTGGCTTTGGGATTTTCCTCCTGCTCCTGTTGCTTTCCTTCCTTCAGCACATTGTGGACACTGATTTCTACAAATCTGATAATACTGGATGCCACCTGCTGTAATTTTGTAATTTCTAATGAGGAAAAGGTGCAGAACTGGAGCAGAACAAAGGTGCCTCCCTCCAGTGCAGTGATGAGAGGAGCAGAGACAAGCGAGAGGGGAGGGAGGTAAAGGAGGGAACTGAAATTGGGGGTATGCTGGCAAATTAGCAAAGTACGGTAGGTTGTCGAGTGAAAAAAAACACACACATGGTCCTCAGTTTTGCCACATGTTGTGCATTGATTAGAGAACTGCTGAGATACAGATTCAAAAGATGACATCAAGTTGCCATTGACAACCTTGGCACACTTCCCAACAAGATAGAAATGAGAAGAGGAGAGATTAAAAAGAGAGAGAGAAGGGCAGGCAGACAATCAGAAAAAAATGGCACAAGAGAGGAAAAAAAAATCTGAGCAAAGTGAGACAGGCACAGCGAACAACAGAAAACCATGGGTTTGTATTGGAAGTCTGAGCAGTATTTAGGGGCTTGGCTCCATTCGCAGCCTTCTGATGGTGGGAAAGAAAACAGTGAAGTGTGGATTGGAGTCAGAGATCAAGAGAGTGTTTAAATTCCCTCCTGCAGCATGAAGCTGTACTTTTGCTATGCAGTCAGTCCTCTCTGTCGAATGCAATCTGAGCTCGAATGCATCACCACTCGTATTGCATTTGTTCATTTATTTCCCGTTTCCAGTTTAAACATCAAATTCACAATTTGGCCTGCTGTTTTTCTCAGGGTCGAGGGCTAAAGACTTGCCCTCATCTCTTCTGTGCTGATGGGGATGACTGATGGGCTTTAGCGCTGATCCAGGGCACAGATCCAGGCGTCCTCCTCTCCCCCAAACTCAATCCCACCCCTAATGTAACATCAGCTCCAGAATTAGAGCTTAATGATGTGACATCAGGCTCAATCTATTTTTACTCATATTTGGTCTCTTCTATATGTTGGAGCTTGTTTGGCAGGGATATGTGGTAGAATGTTGACAGCACTGCTCTCAGACTAAGCGAAGGTACATGCTGTTATGTTGTACTGCAGCGATCATCAGCATGTGTGACTACTTCTATTAAAGCAGGTATTGTGGTATTTTGTTGGTCTGGAGCACTCAGAATGCCAAGGGGCAATCACCTTAGAGAGGCAATTCCTGCTGTCCATCAACCTGAAGGGGTTATAAAGCCATTTCCAGCCAATTTGGAGTCCATCATTCTCCAGTGAGAAAGATTATTCACACGTGGAAAACATTAGATGCTGTTGTCAATCTTCCCAGGAGTGAACGTCCAAGAAAGTTTACCAAAAGGTCAAACTGTGTAACATTCAGAGAAATTGAAAAAGAAAAAATAAAAGACTTACATTTCAGATCCCACTGACCTTATTTAGCATAATAAATGTAAAGTTCATGAATGACACAGCAACTGAAATAAGACTGAGCGATTGCGGCTTGTTTGGGAATCTAAACAAGGCTGAGGTTAGCAAAGCTGCATTTGAACAAACCTCATGACTCATTGATCTCTTGACACATGAGACCAATCCGGTTATCTGTAATTTAATTTACTTTTCTCCTTAAGTGTACAGTGTTGCAGTAAAGAGAAACCTTAGTAAACCACAGCTACAGCTGAGAGAAAAAGGCTTCATATTAGCCTGTTCTAGCCACTCTCAAGTGGTGCTTGGATCTTTAACCTTTAAGCAGCTACAGAAATACAAAAAAAAAAAAAAAAGAAAACCACTCATCTCAAGTAAAACATAAATCATACGAATTCAGATGTTTTTCCTCTGGTTTGAGCTTGAAATTTATAATTCAATCCATCACCACTTTCTGAACTGGGGAGATCAGGTCCATTCTGCATCAAGAATGACACTTTCCAGGGAACTGGAGCATTAAACATGTGATGTGAAGGGGACCTGACAAATGAATGAGCAAGTGATCTGCCTGGAACATGAACGTGCTGGATGCAGTCTTTATCAGGATGAGGCACAGATGTGGAGTTTGGATGCGGAAGTAGTAGCTGCTGTTGGTGAAAAAAACAACAACAACAACAAAACTGGCAAAGTATAAGAAAGTCGCAGGAATGGAAGTAGGAAAGAAGGAAATCAAAACAGCCAATAAAATTAAACAATGCAAGCATCTGTCAGTGAGCAAATACAGGAAAATACATGGTGAGGGACGATGTGGCGATAGAATAATGGTGATAGATGTATAGAACCCCTTTCATTTTTGCCAGTTTCATTTCTATTTCTGCGACAGCTGCAGCTGTCTTTATTTTTACTTGAAGGAAACGTGCATGTCTGCGATGAAAGCCCTCATACGTGGAGCCTGGCACATCTGAGGTGTTTCAGGGAGGTCATTATTCACGATATGATGGAGGAGCAGCAGATTCAAAACTTTACGATGACTCAGCAAACATTTGATAAGATATGTGAGGCAACTCCTCCGGTTGTGTTTACCACGTCGTGCCCAATGGTGATCATATGACCTACAGACACGCAAAATATTCCTTTTCTGAACGGCCAGAAAGAGCACCTAATGCTAGCATTGAAACATAGTGTTCACAAAACATATTTTGTGATACATAGGACCATTTGTGAAATTGATGCAGTTCCATTATTTTCTATTAGAAATTCCAATTTGTGAAAACACTTAAAACATAAAGTAAATAAAATAATTAAACTGATGTCATTATTCAGCTGGGATTGAAGGCAGCAGTTTAAAAGTCCTCATTTGTAATCTTATTCTGTTCCAGAGAAGATGACCAGTGATAGAAAAAGCTTGGTCACATCTGTTTTTAAGCCTAGATCTGGGAACATCTAGAACCATCTGGCTGGAGGACCTCAGCTGTCTGACAGGAGCAAGAGCACGAATAAGGTGAAGCAGATACTTTGGTGCCAGTTAAAACCTAAAACAACAATCATCAAAAGCTTTAAATCTATCCTAAAACAGACAGGAGGCCAGTAGAGTGATGCACCAATGGCAGCCGACGGAGAGACAACGGCTCTAGACCAATAAATAAAGAATTACAATAATCAAGCCTTGAAGTTATGAAAGCATGTACACGTCTTTCAAAGTCTCTCAAGTATAGTTTCATTTTCCAACAGTCTCAGTTGGAAGAAGCTGCTTTAAAAAAATAAAATAAAACAAAAAGAATGAGCTGTCAAAAATAACACCTAAGTTTTTAGCAGATGGCAAAGAGAGACAGCACAGTCCCTTTGCTGGTCAGCACAACCAGACATGATCATTTCTGTTTTCCTTTCATTTAAATGTAGAAAGTAATGTCCAGCTGGTTCTTCAACTCACTTATACAGTAAAACGTTGGCAGTGAATCAGAATCATTGTACTTAATTAGCAGATAAATGTGTATATCTTCAAAACAATGAAAGGAGACACTGTATTTTCTACGGATTTACTCCAAAGGCAACAAAGAGAACAGTAACGGGCCCAAAATTGAACCTTTGGGTACCAATTTAAATCAATTGGCAAAAGAAAAACTGCTTGCAAAATAAAGGGCAAAGAAATGAGGCCAGTTTTGATCAGAAAAGCTAAAAAAACAGAACATCAGAACCCACAAAGCATGAAGGGAAAACTCCCAGTTATGACTGAACAGGAGATGGAGAGAAAGTGTGACAATGTGAGACTGTAAAAGGGAGAAGTTATGGGATAGAGTGGAGAAGAAAAAACTGACAGATGAATAAATGCAAGTCACACACGGACAGATGGACAAAAATTGGGGCAGAGAGATAGAGCTAATATTTTAGCATTATGAGAAAGCCTAAATGGAGGAGCTGCAGCAGAGAAACACAGAAACAAACAGCTGGAGTTGAAAGGTTATCGCCTCACAATGACAGAAATCTTTCTTCCTGCCTCCTAGCATGGAAATACAGCAGTGTGAATTAGTTCCTTTCCTTGCTTTTTACTTGTTTCTGTGCATCCCATTTATAGTCAAGATGAAAAGAGATGGACTGAGAAACTGCCAGGAGGAAATTTTTCAAAGGCAGTGAATTTTGATGATATCCAATCTTCATGTGGAGATAAGAGCTCAGAGGAAATGGAGGCCCAGTCACTGCCAAATCACTCAGGCCTTGCCAGCCCCCCCTCCCCAAAGTCTTTTGAAAAAGTTGATTTATATTACATAGGGTTGAGGATGATTTTATTAACAATTACCTCAACTATTAAAATGGCATAAGGTCAGAAAAAGGCTGCATAAATTGGTTTTAAGGATGACCTTATCTGGCGTTCTAGCAAAAAAGAGAAATAACTTTTGATGTTTATCTAATTCAGTCTATTAAGGTAAATAATATTCAACCCTTTTTCATGATGCTTGGTGCACTGACCTCAGAACATGCCTTGGTAGCAGTTTTATTTTTTATTATCCCATCTCAGTTTGAGCGTATCAGATTCACCTTGTTGTATAAGCAATAATCCTCGTCTGGGGTCATGAAGGGATAAAAGCAAGAGTTGGCATGAAATCATGACTTGCAGTATCTGTTTTTCACTCTGGTTTGTTATCTGATTAAAATGATCAAGGCAGAATTTAGAGTGAAGACAAGAAAGCAGGACTTGTGCAGAAAAAAAAGAAAAAAGTGTGCATTTGAGCAAGCAATTTACAAACATTTCATCACACGTTCACACACTGCAAACAAATCTTTGCATGCACACACCTTCCCACGCCAACCATCTGCCAGTGCCTTATCTTCTTTTCCCTGGTGTTTCATGCAAGCTCACGCGCAGATATAATCCATATCTCCAAATCCCTGTGGACAGTAAAAGACAAAAGATGGACACAACAAACTTATATGTAAAATTCTTGGGCCGAAGCTGTCAACAAACCATCTGTGAACCATTCCAAACAAAAAAGGTGAAAAGGTGGCACTTGGAGAAGTGAAAAAAAATGACACACCGGAGCAAAATGTTCTGGGAGGATACATAAAACTGAAAGACCCTGCAACTGAAAGAAGACATAATAGAAACTGGGAGGACTCATTGGTAGAGAGGTGAACGGCAGCTGCGTTCTCACAAGGTCCTTACATTGGTCTGTCCTTTCATTAACTCCCTGTCAACATAACAAAAAGAGATTTAAAAAATTCTAACTCTTGGAGCAGAGTATGAAAATACTTGCTACTTAAAAGTCATATATATAGTGTTATCAGCTTGACATTCATTTGTGAACGTTATCTTCTGTTGCTCTTTTACTGGTGCATAATGTCCATCAGATGATGTCGAGTCGCACCTTTGCTTCCGCAATGTTCGTGTTTTCTTCCTTGCTTGGACCAGTATGTAAGAGCCAAGAGCCAAACACGTCACTTCCAGGTTGAAGTCTAATGAGGAAGCACGTTTTGCAGCAGTTCCTCCCCTGACCACTAGGTGCTGGCTCCAAAACAGAATAAATCTCTATTGACTCCCACATTAAAATGGCCAACTTTGCAGCAGAATTTAACGTATTTACAGCCTGGTACATAAATCATTTTTGGTCTTTATAGTTAGATGTTATATGCATGACAATTATTTGGGCGGTTGAATTTTTTTTGTACCACATCAGATAAATTCATACTCAGCAATAAAGTGGACCAATCAGATGTCTGGATTCATTTTACGCATTGGCTCTGACAGTGACTTTGACAGCTTTGTCCTGCCTCTTTTCATCATGGTGCTGCGAAGTTTGAGGAAAACCGGCCTTCAGAGGCACTGTGCAGAAACCAATGGGTTAGTCATATTTATATAGTCAGTGGTAAAAGCCAGTGGGGTAAAATTGGAGGCACACCTTTACATAAATGTTACAGAATGTCAGTATGTAAGCGCCCAGCAAAAATATTCCAAACTACTACTTTCTCAAAAATACCATGTGCACGTTTGCCCGTCCTTGCATGTGCTGTAGTAACAACCTTCATTAGGAAATTTAATTTTCCTTTAAAATTTACAATCTCATATTCTCAAAAACCTGCTACAAATACTCTTTGCTTGGATTGTGAGCTGCTTCCTGACAAAACACCCACTGAAATTCACCCAGAATCTCTCTCAGATACATCTCCTTCCTTTTTAATATTTTTGTAGCGTTATGTCATCTTGCCGTTTGAAGAGGAAGAAGAAGCTCATCTTTACTGCCCTGAGAGAGAATTCCTGTGCCATGCATTACACATACTGTACACAGACAAACATGCCTCCAGGAATTACACTAGAACATCTGAGTGTCTTTACTTTTACACCCCTGCACAACATAGAACAGACATTGGCGCTAGAGGCCTCATTACCAATGTAAACATGCTGCAAACAAGCTGGTTTGACTCTTTTGATTGTATACATATATATACCAATGGGGTGCATAAGATATAAGTAGCGTAAAAAAAAATCACTCTGCTTTAGACATCATGACATCATGGGTTTAGACATATAAAGGCGTGTTATAACACACTGTATAGAAATTGTCATTTAAAAAGTCTAATAAATTTTGCAGAGAAGAAAATGAAATATTTGCCTTTAAATGTATTGAGATACTGAAGAGTCAAGGACATCTAAAATGCATTTAACTGAGTAAATGTACATGTTATTTCCCTCCGTTGGAGCTGTGCTGAAATATTGTATGCACCTTTTGCCATTTCAGGACATAATCATTGCAGATTTGATCAGTCAACATTTCTTAGAAATTCAAGCGTCTTTTTTGCTATTCACAAGAGTCTAATTTACATTTTTTAAATGAAAATCATTGATGCAATAGACGAATGTAGGATCAAAAAGGTAGTTGTTAAACACATATGAGGGAACTCATTGATTAAAGAACTTTCCATGACTTAAGAGGGAAACCAACAAGTCAGTTAACACACTTTGACATTATCTTGTTTGTTAAGAAATTCAAACTGTCATTGCTCGGCATGTTAGTTACTTTAACTTGCACCTTAACTTGAAAACTACGTTAAAACTATGTTAAATGAAGCTTTATTTCATATCAGACTCGACAGGCCTCACTCAGCATAGTAAATGTGACAGTTCACATCAGTAAAACTCTGACTGCGCACTAGGGCTGGGCAATTAATTGACACTGACATTCAGAACCAACAATTGATGTAATTTGGCTCATGTCAATTATTTCAATTATTTCTCTTTTTTTAAAAATATTCACATAATGACCGTGCCCAGTTAAACTGTGTGTTCTACCTTTCACTTCTCCCAGTTTTAAAAGTTGATTATATTGGCAGCAAAAACCCTGTCAGTCATCTATGAGGACAAAAAATGAAACTAAAATAATTGCTCATTAATCATAATTGAAGTAACAATTAATTGTGATATTGATTTGAAGTCACATCGTCCAGCTCTACTGCACAGGTATGGTTCATTCAGTCAAATCATACAGTAATAATCAAACATACTTGTTTTGGCATCAAGGCTCATATTAATTCCCATGTTTTAGGTTGGGGGTGATGAGCCTAGCCACCCCTCCATAGAACTGGAACGTGCAAGCTGGGGAGCAGGTGGGATTTTAAGAGTGGCAGTGAGTTTGAACAAACCAAGGGAACAACATCCTAAAATGTATGCAAGGGTTATACAAAAGTAGATATCTATAGCCTTAATGCACAGTTCCAGTTAGAGCTTATCGTCACAAACCTCACTGACAGTCATGCTTGGTGATGGAGTGGTGATTAATTGTGTATATCAAAGCATTCTAGGGCCATAGCCCCAAGGCTGGCTAGAACTGAGTCATACAACGGGACAATGATCACAGGCACAACA
Source organism: Arrhamphus sclerolepis (assembly GCA_037176975.1). Taxonomy (NCBI): domain Eukaryota; kingdom Metazoa; phylum Chordata; class Actinopteri; order Beloniformes; family Hemiramphidae; genus Arrhamphus; species Arrhamphus sclerolepis. The sequence continues at coordinate 2,616 of JBAMYA010098586.1, read as the reverse complement.
GTAAATCCAACAACACATGGGCTCCTTGTTGCTGCATAATTACGAAAGAATTTCCATTTTAGCCTTTGAGGACTCTTTCCCGCACATTGATGTAAAGAGACAATTGTGATGAAACCACCTGTCAGTGTTGTATAATTTCTTCAGTGGTCTGATGTTTGTGTCTTGTAAAACATATCTGAAATCATATCTATAAGACCGTTTCTGTTTATCCATGTACACAATTCCAGTTGTACTAGGGTCAGTTGTGGAGTACCGCAGGTTTCTGTTCTCGGATTGTCATTTTTTTTCGTCTTCCTTTAGGAGAAATCATCAGGAAGCTCAACATAAATTTTCATTGCTATGCAAATGATCCCTGCAACCACATGAAGCTAATCAATTAACCTTATCAGATGCATGCATTAAAGGGATGAAGACCTGGATGATTGGAAATTTCCTGCTTCTTAATTCAGATAAAACTGAAGTTATTGTAATTGGTCCCAAGCACCTTTAACTCTGTAGTCCCTTAAACCACCTCCTAGCCTAGGCTGCAGGGGGGAGTTCTTTGGACACTGAGCATCTGTCCTACCTTAGTTCTAGACTGTCTTCAATCATTTAATAGAATCAGCGTTGTCTATCTTCTGTCTTGTCATTCTCTTCTCTCTTCTTCTTTTTCAGGCAGTCTTGTAGCGATGCTACAATGGTGATGCTCAACGTTCAATTACACCTATTGATTGGATGCTGCTGTGGGATGCTAGCCAACATGGCTTTCCTGCAGTCCAACCCACAGACCACCACATATTTATATTTATATAAACTTATTAGATATTTATACATATATATTTATACTTATTACATACCTTTATATATTACATGTGCATATATTTTTATATCATATATTTTTGTATTAAATTTTGTATATATATTTATATATATTGTAAATCTTCTCTGTCCTTACCCGGCTGGCCTTTGGCAGGAGGGTCCCCCAAAGAGCCAGGTTCTGTTCATGGTTTCTTCCCAAGAGAGAGTTTTTTAATGCCACTGATGGTGTTGCCATGTGCTCAGAGGTCACGCTCTGGGTTTTTAAAGTGCCTAGAGATGACTAGTCAGAAATATGTACTATATAAATAAATTGAATTGAATCAAATTGAAAACATGGTAATGAAGAATTAAACACTGACTTTGAGTAAAGCTAAGAACAAGTAATAAATAAATTGATCTTAGTATGCACTTTATTGTGTATATACGAGACAACACAGTTACTGAAAGGGACTAATGTGGACATTCCACCAAGAAGATGCTAAATGAAACATTGCAATAAGTGCTGGCAATAATTTAACTCACATTACAGAAACTATGGTATCCAGAGACACCATTGGATTTTGCATACCATTTGGATCATACAGTATTGGACAGACATACAACCAACAGGAGAAAAAAACCCAAAACAGACAAGTATTGAAATGAGGACATCAGAAATGGTGTGCTATGAAGGAGAAAGTAGGAAATCTTTTGCATGACTGTTGTCAGTGTTGCAGTAAAAACCTATTGATCCAAGCTGGTATTTGCAATTGCGCAGCCATCTTGGTTGTTTTTGTTTTGTTAGTCACTGCATAAACCCCACCCTCAGCCCCGTCTCATTGTGATTGGTTCAATACTTCTCTTCTTGGGGAAATGGCTGCCTTTGGGAGGAAAACAAGACCCATTTCACAACAGAGAATTTTGGCAAAATGAGTAGGTATGGCTGATCAGGCTTCTTTAAACCCAGATTTTAATAATTATTTTCTTCTATAGTCACTGGGTTGAGAATGTTGTACTGTAACCCAGGAAAGTGGGTTTGAGGATTTTTTAAGGGGCATGAAGGTGTGAGATTTAAAAATCCTTTGCATTCAGTTGGTTGGGTTGTGAAATCCTGTGGAATCCTCAGTTTAAAGGGTTTTGGGGGGTTTGAAGGGTCAATGCAGGTTGCTTGAACATTCTCAGTGAAGTTTTTGTGGTGTAAAGGAGTGTATTATTTTGCTTGGGGAAGGTGCTACTGTTGAAGATAGTCCAGATGGAGGTGACTTGGTTTCTGACATGATTGAATCAATATTTGTTATTCATTCCACCCATAAAGGATTTTTAATGCTATGTCTGGCTAGTGTGAAGCTAGAATAATTGGAGATACTTGTATCCATCAGTTGTGAACACCAACTATATCTGCCATTCCCCTGTGATTCCTCATTGTCGATGCTCTTCACTCATGGGTGGCTCAAAGCCACTTGAGAAGGCAGATCAAAGACGAGTCTAACTGGAGTGGCAGCAGACACTATGGGAGGGGTGCACGCTTACCTTTTAACCCTATCACATCATAATGAGAGCATCCAAGTCAGGAGGGGAGAGGAGGATAGACAGGGGAGATGTTTGAAAGGCCTGATGTGATGTAATGACAGTTTGTGGATATATAAAGAAGACCTTAGACCTCCACTCATCTGCCAACGTAAATGCTCCCCCATCCATCACTCAGCTGCTCCATAGCCGAGTTAATGTGGACACTCTGAGGTCTCACAGGGATGAAGGAATGAAAGAATGACAGAGTGGTGACTAGAGAAGTCAAGGCAGGCGAAAGATAAATGTAAAAAAAAAGAAAGAAAAAGATTC